>MVGT01002619.1:30714-40898 GCA_002174775.1 Macleaya cordata
ACGACGTGACTGAGAAACTGCTTGCACATTTGGGCAGAGCCGCGAATCGTCTTAAAGAGAGCGACCTAGTCCGCGACTCATCCCAGCAAGTTCCTCTTGTTTTCAGTAAAATCTGGTTTTGCAATTACAGGTATTTTACAATTGTATTTCCAACACTTTATGCTTGTTAATTAAGAAGAAGAGTTTGTTTTTTAAGTTTGTGTTAATTTAATCCATCAATAATAAGACCAGAAGCCGGTTGTAAGTAGAGGTTTTAATGGCCTGATCAGTGGCTTGGATGACAATGTTATTTGAGTAGCTTCACTAATTAGAACTAGTGTTTGTATAATAAGACCTATTAATTACTGTTTGTAAAATTAGAACTAATGTTTGTGTTTAGTAATATGTAATGTTATGTGTAATAAAAAGAACTAATGTTTGATACACCACTATTTTGATACTGTAACACCCCGCCCTCACCTTTCGGGTCTGCAGCCCTTACTCAATGAGAACTANGAATTTTATATCAATTTTAATTAATAAATAACAAACACAAAAGCCTACTCATGAGAAGTAATTTAAAATATAATAAAGTCTCCCTAATGCCATATTTGTTATCTCATTTAAGTTCATGTCTAATAATCTCTCCATTCAAATTTATGTCCGATAATCTCTCCATTTAAATTTATGTCCTACCATATTAGTAATAAAGAATAATTATTAATACAAATTATAATTCAATAGTTATTGTAATTCTTCATAATAATAATTAATATAACAATATTACAAATTAAACTAATCAATTCATATTTATTAACATAATTTTTTAAAAAAAATGCCCGTACGTAGTACGGGCTTTAAGACTTGTATATATATATAGCAGAAACTCTGGGTCAAAAAAACCCTCCACCGCCAGCTCATGGTCGACAAAAACCACCCTATTACGCAATGGTATTTTTACCTCCTCCCCTCCTATCTTCTAAACTCCTTCCCAATCTCCTCCTTCAAGCGCTATGTGTCATACTCTGAGACCTCCTCACATCCTAATTTTTATTAGTTCTCTTTAATTAGCCATTTATTATGTTAATTAAACTAATCAAATAAAATCTTTATCTACTTAAATTTCTCTTAAATTATTTCTCTAGAATTTATTCTCTCTTTTTCATCGATTCTTTTTAATTGGCCACTAATTACGCATTAAAAATTAGAATTGTAACTCATGCACATAAATTATGTTGTTATTCTTTCTTCTCATAGTTAATTATATAAGTAGACATATTTTTCTAGCTAAGATTACTTTGTTTTTCGAGCTACAAAGTTTTATTTTTCTTATGCTTTATTTACTAATATTTTTTTTCTAATCTCTTCATTCAAACGCCACGTGTCATGCTCTGGGACCTCTAACGCTGATGTGTCACTCATCGAGGCTTTCAAGGGTGATATGTCACACTCAAGGTTTCTCTCCTCACATCCTAATTCTCTTTAATTAGTAATTTATCATGTTAATTAAGCTAATCAAATAAAATATATATCTAATAAAATTTATCCTAAATTATCTCTCTAAAATTTATTCTCTCTTTTTATTGATTCCTTTTAATTAGCCACTAATTACTCATTAAAAATTAGAATTGTAACTCATGCACATATATTACATTATTATTCTCTTTTTTTATAGTTCATTATATAAGTAGACGTATTTTTCTAGCTAATATTACTTTATTTTTTGAGCTACAAAGTTTTATTTTTCTTATGCTATATTTACTAATCTAATTTTTTCTACCAATGTAGGTCTCATTCACTACAAAAGATTAAAATTTAGACGAGCTATTAGTTGGAGAAAATCTATTTTCATCGAAAGCTTCATTGATCCATTTTTATTTTTCTATTTTGTCCAAATTATTACAAAATGTCCATTCAATTACCAATTTTGTTGATAGATAGTAGTTTATTGTATTTTATACAGAAATAGTTGAGTTTGAAGACAGGGGATGAAATACCAACGCAGGTTTGCATGCAGTTATCTACGCATCCACTAAGTTCTTTTATTTATTTTAGAAATAAATATCAATTTATTTGTCTCTTTGTTCTCTTTCTTTATCATATATTTTACTTCTTTGGTTACGTTCATCTTTTCTTTTGGCCCGTTTTAAATTTATGTATCATGAATGAAAAAATTGAGATGTAAGAGAGTTTGTGGAGAAATATTTTGTATATTGTACTACTTATTCTATTACACTTTCTTTACATACTCTATTTTTTTATCACATATTTTACTTCTTTGGTTTACATTTATCTTTTTTTTTGTCAGTTTTAAATTTATGTATCATGAATTAAAAAATTGAGATGTAAGAGAGTTCGATATTTGAGAGTAACTTTATGTATCGTACTCCTTATTCTATTACACTTTCTTTATTTGGTACTTCGAGATCCTACTATTAACTTTTGTGTATATTTTTCTTTAGTTACACATTATTTGATTTAGCATATTTCTTTCTTTTTTTCAGCATTTGATTCTAATTTACCTCACAGATTATTGAGGAGTGAAAAAAATAATGAATTCCATTAGCTTCACAAAATAATTCATCAAATTATGTGTAAAATTTTATTGTTGCAGTACTATATGGGCGTTTGTACTTATAAAAAATATATATAGACGGGTGTTTGTTTAGTTAAATTATTTTATTTTAATTTTTTTTTCTATTTTATCAATTAATCTGTATTTACGGATTATCTATAGGCCAGGGTCGTCTCTGAGATTCAGGGGCCCAAGGCGAGCATGTAAAATTGGGCCCCAATATATTAACTATCCGACGACTTGTTGTTTTGGTTAAGTTCCAATTAGAGAGCAAAAGAGATGAATGTTGCAGTTTTCACTATGTTATTAATTAGCGAGAGAGAAATAGACAATAAGTAAAAATTTAGGGTTATAGTTTTACTTTTTTTTTTCCAAGAGTACTACTCTTTTACTATTGAAGATGAGAAAAAGTAGAAATACAGTATGCACTAACAAAGAAGAAAAATACCTAATTTTTTTATGAGTTATGTATGTCATGAAATTTTGTGTTAAAAAGTATTTTTGGATGTAGTTTTAGACCTAAAAAATTTAACAAAGAAAAATTCTACTGCCACTTCAACTTTCCTTTTCTAACCAATTTAATGCTTACACCCCGCTTATAATAGATTATGGGCCGCTTGAAGATAATTTAAAAGACTGATTAGTGAAAATAATCTCCTCATTATGTAAATAATATTCACAGATATCATATCATTTAATATTTCTAACTTAATTCAAAGTTGGTTGAATACTCAAAAAACAAAAAAATAACAAAAACCTCTTATCATCACCGTATGGATTTATGGGATGGTGTAAACACCAAAGGAGTGTTAAAAAAAATATTAGGGTGGCAATAGATTTTTTATTAACAAATTTTTGAATTCTCTAATAGTCTGTTTACATGGGGGATTTAGGTAGGAATTTGGTAGGGACCGGGGATTTCATGAAAACTTTGTTAAAAATGATCATGTTATAAATCTAACTTTTTTTCCACCAAATCTCTAGTCCATACAAAATCCCTACATAAAATTCCTCGTCCAGTAAAATTATAAAGTTATTTTTTATAAATTTGAATATTAAAGTTATATTATATGAGTTAATAAACTCCCTAATTGTTTTGTTGACAATATTAAAATAAGATTTTTTGAGGGGCCACATAGAGCTAGATGATTTCAGATTGGTCTTTAGCGAGCATGTTCTCCTCACCATATATATCATTCTCACAAAAAATGACATCATTCTGAAACTTCTACCCCTTTTAAAAGTTGGGTGATTTATGGTCTGTCCGTACATAAAATTTATCGTATCCAAGATTTGATGGGATTGGAAGTGTAAGAACAAAGTTATTTTGTACCAGAATAATCAATGTGATGAGGAGATTATCTTCACACCATGGATCATTTCTACATAGGCCCAAAAAAAAATCTTGTCAAACCTTTAGTTGCATAACCTAAAATTACGTACATATATATAAGGTGAATTTTTTTTGGGGGCCCCAAAAAATTGGGGGCCCGAGGTGACCGCCTTGCTGGCCTGCCCTCAGAGCCGGGCCTACTATTGGCGTTGCAAATTAATATGAAAAAATTATTAAAAATACTAATTAAAGCATCTTATAGCATGCACCTTCTTACTAATTAAAGCACCATAAATAGTCTTATTTTTATTAATTCTCTTTAATTATATTTAAATTACATTAATTCTCTATAATACTATATTTAATTATCCCACATAGAATGACTCTGAAACTATTTTTATAAGGATAAGATAATATTTTAATCATCTAGCACAAAATAGCCTCTGTATCTATAAGATTGAGAATTATTTATGCCATATAAGCGTCGGCATTTATTTTGTAAGCCCGTCGGTCCAAATAGCAGCGCTAAAAGAAAAATAGGGGTCTCACATAGTCCACCTCTGTCATGTCTCTGTCACTTTTCTCACTTTCTTACTTTTTTCTCTCTATTCTACCCTTCAATTTTTAATGTCTTCTCTCTAAAACAAAGATAAAAGGGTGGAGTTTATTAAGAAGATAGGGGTATTTTTAGAATTTAAAAGCGCACGCAAGGATTTGAAATCAACTGTATTGTAGCCCAACTCACCCAAAGGGCTCGGCTCAAACGACAAGCATTTTATTTCTTTATCTCTCCTCCTTTACACCAATAAACCACGACTTGGCTCAGCTAAAACGGTTGCACTGTTCACTGAATTTAATTAGATTATTAAGTACACTGAGTTTGGACGTTCTTGTGGTGATGAAATGGGAGCATGTCTATACAAATTCCACCTATGTTTTTGATACAAAGATGATGAGAATCATGTGTGATGGCCCCCTTCNTCAAAAAAGGGGTGTAAACTACAACACTCGAATAGAAATGGCCACAATTAATTTTTTACCTCACTAAAACCCACATATTTCTATCCTTGAGGTTGTGATATTTTATTTTCTTTGTTTTTCGGGGGACAACGACACTAAAAACTCCATAGTTTGGGTTAATTGCATAAAGTCATTATTTTGAATAAAAAACAAAACAACCATCTAGCCCATTTTAATAGCAAATTAAATACCTTTAGTTATTTGGTGAAATGACCTCACGTGGGTGTGAAATTAGGTCTAGATTGAAGAAAGAGTAAAAGGTCTAGACCAATATTTTAAAAATGGGACCGGAGATTGACCGGACAAGACATCAAGTTAGGTCAAACTGGTTCACCCAGTGGGTCAATCGGATTGACCCAGGTATACAAGTACTACATTAACATAGTTAAATTAACTTTTATCTTACCTAAATGTTTTTCTGTTGTGGCATTTCAGACTCTAAACTGACACAAATATGGTTAACCTAGTGTGGCCCCTCACTCTACTAGTGAACAATCAAGATGCGTTGTAGAAGGCTCATGATGAATTGGAGTTCCACGTAGGCAGAGATGGACAAGTGGAAGAATCAGATGTCAAGAACCTTGTATACCTCCAGGCTATAATGAAGGAAACACTGCGTCTATACTCGGGCCCACTATCTGGTCTACGCGAATCAATGGAGGACTGCACCGTAGCAGGTAACCATGTCCCTGCAGGGACCCGTTTGACTATAAATGCAGCGAAGATTCACGGTGACCCACAATATTTTATTTTTGATATAGGGCAAAAACTTTATTGTATAAAAATGGAGTGTACACCAAATTTGTCTATTTTTTTTTTACATCGAAATTACAATATCGCACCTTTGTATTAAGTCCTGAAACATACAATTATGAAAAATATTTTCTATAGAACTCCATAAGAAAAGCAGTATTTTTGTGTATTGTATTGTATCACTGACTTGATTTTCTTTATCTTCAAAAGAACTTGCATTCCTTTCAAGCCATAAACTCCGGCAGATTGCATAAGGGATAATATCCCAAATCTTTCTACCCCTGTTTTTTCCAAATTTTTTCTTCCACCAGAAAAGTGGATCCTCTACATCTCTAGACGCCACCCATTCCACCTTGCATGGTTTTAGAAAATATTGTCATACCTTCCACGAGAAATTACAGTGTTTTGAATAGATGTGAGATTGATTCTTCTTGTTGTTTGCATAATTAACATCTGTTAGTTATATACATTCCTCGTCGGCGAAAATTATCGATTGTTGGAATGGCATTCTGAACTGTATTCCAGATCATGAACGATACTTTTGATGGTACGGGTAGAAGGGTATGCCCAGGTGTCTCATTCGCACTTCAAGTTTTGCCCCTGTCATTGGCCCGTTTGGTTCATGGGTTCGACTTTAAAACACCCACGGATGCACCCATTGACATGACAGAGTCCAGGACTAACTCATGCTAAATCCACCCCACTCGAAGTTCTAGTCTCACCACGCCTTTCTCCTAAACTTTATGTTGGATATATATATATATTTAAGAATATTGTTTTGTACAAATAGATCATCAAAATAACATTGGAGTAGTGGTTAAGGTATTGGGTTCCCCCTTTGAGGTCAAGGGTTCAAACCCTCTCCCACCCATTATACTATATATATATATATATATATTAATCAAAGACCAGGCCGGGCCTTAGGGCCTTTGAGCCTCTGATTTGAAATAGATTTTTTATTTAGTTTTTATTATAATTTTTATTTTTGAAAAATAAAATTATAGCTGTTATATGGCCGTTTTATAGCTGTTGTGCTACAGTGTTTATGACCGTTCTATAGCTGTTGTGCTACAGTGTTTATAGCCATTTTTGACAATTGGGTGTTGATCTATAAATAGACAACACTTATACTGAAACAAAATAGAAAAACTTGACAAGTTTTCCTCCCTGATAAAAACTCAAGAATTTCTGAAATTGTTTCCGAGCAAGAATTGAAGTGTATTAGTATTCCGATTTCCCACCGTGCAAGGGAAATTGAGACAGAAGGTTTTCTGGGCTGTTTTATCCTAGGGACGACGTGACTGAGAAACTGCTTGCACATTTGGGCAGAGCCGCGAATCGTCTTAAAGAGAGCGACCTAGTCCGCGACTCATCCCAGCAAGTTCCTCTTGTTTTCAGTAAAATCTGGTTTTGCAATTACAGGTATTTTACAATTGTATTTCCAACACTTTATGCTTGTTAATTAAGAAGAAGAGTTTGTTTTTTAAGTTTGTGTTAATTTAATCCATCAATAATAAGACCAGAAGCCGGTTGTAAGTAGAGGTTTTAATGGCCTGATCAGTGGCTTGGATGACAATGTTATTTGAGTAGCTTCACTAATTAGAACTAGTGTTTGTATAATAAGACCTATTAATTACTGTTTGTAAAATTAGAACTAATGTTTGTGTTTAGTAATATGTAATGTTATGTGTAATAAAAAGAACTAATGTTTGATACACCACTATTTTGATACTGTAACACCCCGCCCTCACCTTTCGGGTCTGCAGCCCTTACTCAATGAGAACTAGGCATTTCCGGCGGAACCATTAACAACCTGTAGCTCTAGGGTGAGCGCAGTTCACCAAGCTAACAAGAAGCTTGCACTCATATTCACAACACAAGTACAATAAAGCTGAAATGAACTTTATCAACTTAAAGATAATCTGTCAAACAATTGGATAATTAAACAATCCCAAACATCAAAGGACTAAACAATGTCCAAACTAAACTGAAAGAAACGGCAAAGGAAGTCCTACGTCTTCACGGAACTTAAGCAAGTCTCCGAAGACTAGATCCTGCCTACGTGAACACCGCCTCTAGCGAGGATTCACCTGTTGTCTTGGACCTGTAAAAATAACGGTGCTAGGTCAAAACCTAGCCAGCAAGTTCACTAGTTCCCTTGGCTTAGATTCGGGTCAACCATATGCTTCACAAGTTTCAGTGTATTAACAACGATAAGATAACGAATAAAGTAATGTAAAGCAATGCACAAGATTCACGGCTGTTGTGTTTTATGTTCTTCGATTAAGATTAAGTTTTCGTAACAAAGAGTGCTCTCTAGTTACTACCCACGTTTCACCCATTCCTGTAGTTCAATCAAGACACTGGCTGTGCACCACGTAAGTCTGATGAAGCCGCCTCGAAATCCATCCCCCGAAAACTGGTAACCCTGTCGGCGTTACTTACGTGTCAAGTGATTCCGTAGACCTCACTTGGCGATTCCGAAGACCTCGCTTGGAGAGGACCAGGCCTATACAGGACCTAACTATGTTTGCACACGTGCCAAACAAGTTATTTAAGCATACATCAAACTTATGGAAGTATCTTACACATTATCTATGTGTCCACAATCTCTCATCATCATGGAAATAGTTCTCAATAAGTCATTTATGCATTTTACACTTATAAATACATATCCATTATTAGCATGCATGAACATGATCATAATATCCTTCATACAAGAACTAATTACACAAAAGAAACTATCAAAAACCAATTTTAGGGTCAAAAGGCAATGCGTATCGATACTAACTTACATGCTGAGGGAGTATCAATACACCCTAAATGGGTATCAATACATGCTGTCAGATTGGGGCTGTATCGATACACCCTAAATGGGTATCGATACACCCTTTCAGATTGGGGCTGTATCGATACACCCTAAATGGGTATCGATACACCCTGGGTTTTCTCGCGATTCTGGGTTTTGTTCTTCAACAAAACTCCATGGAAACTTGGGATTTTGGCCTGCAACCTTAGGGGATTGTATACAAGTTAAATATACATAGATTTCATGCTCTTTAACCAATGAAAATCATACACACATGGATACATGCCTTCATTCATCTAGTTAACATATATTATCCATTAAAACCCAATTTCTATGCATTCATTCATGGATTAGGTTATGTAAACTAAGCATAAACCTAGCTTTCATGCAAGCATTTACTAAGACTTCATCAAAGCAAAGTGGAAGACCTAAGTCTACACCAAAAGAGCAAGTTACTACTTGCCTCAAATCACCAAGGAAGATGAAACCCAAGGAAGAAGAAGAAGCTCCTCTGCAACAGCTTGATTCTCTGAGATTTCTTCTTCACAAAACCTTGGTTCTCCTTCAAGTCTAACTCTCTCCCTTGCTCTCCCTCTCTCCCAGCAGATCAGCCCCTCTCTTCCTCTCTTCCTCTCTTCCAAATAGAAAGGAAAACAAGAGAAAGAGTGTTAAGTTAGGGTTACTTATATTAGCCTAACCCTAAACTTAATAAAACTCTACAGGGTGCCCTCATCCAGAGTGGCTGCCCCTCAACATTAGTAACTTAGAGATAGGGGTATTTCAGATACACTACTTCCCTATCATAATTGATGGGTCTTTTTTGCGTAAGCCTAATCATACAGAACAAACAGAAAAAAACTAATGTTTGATGCACTACTTCCCTATCATAATTGATGAGTCTTTTTTGCGTAAGTCTAATCATACGGAACAAACAAAATAGTTAAAAAAATTTTATTTTTTATTTTGTCTTTTTATAGGTAGCTTTTGCCTATAAATTTATCTTCCCCAAACCCTAGCTGTCCTAGCATGCAAGCGTAGCTCTTTTATTTTATCTTCTCCAAACCCAAGCAACCCTAACCTACTGTCTACCTAGCAAGTTATGTTTGTTTTTCGAACCAGAGCCAGTGGAACAGGAGATAGATCTGCTTCTGCTTCTGATACGCTGCCTCAACCTCTTACTCAGCTACGGGAAATGCTAGGGGGACATCAAATTTTGACATCTAGCATTACAACCCAATAAATTAATTTGGAGTGGAATCCTTAGATAAATCTAGATTTTATTTACAAAATGGATCAAATTTTAACCCATTTCTTATCAAAACTCAGATCTAAAATTATATCTAGGAGAGGAGGAGGAAGAGGAGACGAGAAAGAGAAAGAAGGAGGGGGAGGAAGAGGAAGAGGATAAGAGGAAAAGGAAGAAGAAGAGAAAGAGAAAGAAGAAGAAGAGGAAGAAGAGAAAGGACGACTCCTCCTCTTACTCCTTTTTTTTCTTCTTCCTCCTTCCTACTTCTTTCTCTTATTTTTTCCAAATCTAGAAAAGAAAAAGGAAGTGGAAGAAAATGAAGGAGGAGGAAGAAAAGGAGGAAGAAGAAAAAAAAACAGGAAGAAAAAGAAGAAGAACATATAAAGTAATAGAAGAATAAAGTGGCGACGACACTAGGTCGACGACACTAGGTCCCCGTGAACCCACATCATATGTTCTTCTTCTTTTT
>MVGT01003826.1:13198-74425 GCA_002174775.1 Macleaya cordata
AAAAAAAAAATTTCAAAAATGTACCTCATGGGTCCCACACGTGCGTCAGATGCATGTGTCCAGTTTTCAAAAATGAATTTTAAAAATGAACCTTGTGGGTCGAACACGTTCTCTAGATGTACGTGTCCATTTTCCAAAAAAATATTTTTCAAAAATGTACCCCGTGGGTCGCACACATGCGTCAGATGCATGTGTCTAGTTTCCAAAAAATAATTTTAAAAATGAACCCTGCAGGTCGAACACGTTCTCCAGATGCACGTGTCCATTCTCCAAAAAATATTTTAAAAAAAGTATGCCGTGGGTAGTACACGCGCGTCAGATATGCCGTGTCTAATTTTAAAAAAATGAATTTTAAAAAAGTGAATTTTATAAATATACCCCGTGGGTCACACACATGCGTCAGATGCATGTGTCTAGTTTCTAAAAAATGAATTTCAAATACGTACCCCGTGGGTCGTACACGTGCGTCAGATGTGCCGTGTCTAATTTCAAAAAAATGAACCTTGTTGGTCGCACACATGTTCCAGATAGGCACGTGTCCAATTTCAAAAATGTACCTCGTAGGTCGCACCATGCTCCAGATATGCACGTGTCCAATTTCAAAAATGTACCTCGTAGGTCGCACCGTGCTCCAGATATGCACGTGTCCAATTTTAAAAAAAATGTACCTCATAGGTCGCACAGGTGCTCCAGATATGCACGTGTCCAATTTCCAAAACCATTTCAAAAATATACCTCGTAGGTCGCATACATGCGTCAGATGCATGTGTCTAGTTTCCAAAAACTAATTTAAAAAAAATCCACTCCATTGGTCGCATTCATGCACCAGATATTCACGTGTCCAATTCAAAAATGTACCTCGTAGGTCGTATATGTGCTCCAGATGCACGTGTCCATTTTTCAAAAAACATTTTCAA
This sequence comes from Macleaya cordata, assembly GCA_002174775.1. Classification (NCBI taxonomy): domain Eukaryota; kingdom Viridiplantae; phylum Streptophyta; class Magnoliopsida; order Ranunculales; family Papaveraceae; genus Macleaya; species Macleaya cordata. The sequence continues at coordinate 14,116 of MVGT01003826.1, forward strand.
CAAGAACCTCGTAGGTCGTATACGTACTCCAGATGCATGTGTCCATTTTTCAAAAAAAAATTTTCAAAAATGTACCCTCTAGGTCGCAAACATGCACAAAATTTTGCTGTGTCCATTTTTTTTAAAAGATTGAATTTTAAAAAAGGTACCTTCCAGGTCACACGTGTGTAAAAATATGCACGTGTCTATTTGTCTCTAAGGGATCATGTGATCTGAGATTCACCTAATATTAAACTCCATTTTGGGGTCATGTGAGCCAATTAAGGCCCATATGAAGTTCGTTTCAAGAAAGAATCAGATGACCTTATTGGCCTACCGAAAGGTACTTAGGCCGACAAAAGGTAATCGATCGGCCAGAGATTACCATCTCTGCCACTAAGAGGTTGACTTTGTAACTGAAGATAATGACGGAAAAGAGGAGGAACAATCACGCGAAAGCTGCGTAGGTATGCACCAGGTTGATATGACCTTCACACCTATTTCCTTGTTTGTTTAGTTAATGATAATATTATTGTCAGTACTAACCCTTTTGCATGTAAGCCTTCCGGTGCCACAGCAACAGGCACCGAAAAAGAAAAACAACCTGAGTCAAGCAGGAGGAGGGGCACCCTCGTCTGAGGAGAGAGATTCATGGGCCCCATAAATTTTGTTTCGGCTTTAAGTTTTCCTTTATTTTCAAAAAAATAAAAATATTTTCAAAAACAACAAAAAAATTGAAAAACCGAAAAACCAAAAAGATGTTTTGTACATAAATAAAAATGATTTTGGAGAAGAAGTTCTGGACCTTGAAATTGGCAGTGAACATGAACATGAGTCCGAAGATGACGACTGGGTCGCTATTCAGGAGGACATGCCTGAGGAGATCCGGGAGTTGCTTGATCGGCATGAGGGTAGGTCGCCATCGACTGAAGAAGACCCCGAATCGATTAACCTAAATTCCGAAGACCAACCTCAGCTGGTGAAGATCGGTACCAACTTATCTCCAAATGAGAGGGAGGCACTGGTTAAGTTGCTAGAGGAGTATAAGGATATCTTTGCTTGGTCATATGAGGACATGTCAGGGTTAGATACTGAGATGGTGGTGCACAGGCTACCAACCTACCCTGAGGCTAAACCAGTTAAGCAGAAGCTCAGAAGATTGAGACCAGAATAGACAGTGAAGATCAAAGAAGATATTACCAAGCAACTAGATATAAAATTTCTGGTTCCAATCACGTACACTGACTGGTTGGCGAATATAGTGCTAGTACCCAAGAAAAATGGAAAGGTTCGGATGTGCATTGATTACCGAAATCTCAACAAGGCGAGTCTGAAAGACGACTTCCCGTTGCCTCATATTGATATATTGGTCGACAATGCCACTGGACATAGTTTGTTGTCTTTTATGGACGGGTTCTCTGGATACAATCAGATTAGAATGGCAGAGGAGGATATGGCCAAGACGTCATTCATCACACCTTGGGGAATCTATTGCTACAGAGTGATGCCATTTGGACTTAAAAATGCTGGAGCTACTTACCAGAGGGCGATGACCACTCTCTTCCACGATATGATCCACAAGGAGTTAGAAGTTTATGTGGATGATATGATTGCCAAATCAGAAAGAAGAGAAGATCACATCAGGGACTTGACAAAGCTCTTTAAGCGTCTGAGAAAGTTCAAACTACGGCTCAACCCTAACAAATGCGTATTCAGAGTAAAATCAGGAAAATTATTGGGGTTCATCGTCAGTCACAGAGGGATTGAGGTAGACCCAACCAAAGTAAAAGCTATTATGGAAATGCCTCCGCCTCGAAATGAGAAAGAGATTCGTGGGTTTCTAGGAAGGATCTAGTACATTAGCAGATTCATAGCTCAACTCACGCCTATCTGTGAGCCCATCTTTAAATTGTTGAGAAAAGATGTTCCTAAGATTTGGAATGAGGATTGTCAGAAAGCATTTGATAGGATCAAGGAATATCTGCTGAGCCCTCCGGTACTAGTTCCACCTATTTCGGGGAAACCCTTGATTTTATATATCTCTGTGACTGACACATCAGTGGGAGCTGCTTTAGGGCAATATCATGAGGATAGTGATAAAGAAAGAGCCATTTACTATATTAGCAAGACTTTATCCGGGTATGAAGCAAGATGCACACCTTTAGAGAAGACTTGATTTGCGTTGGTATGGGCCGCGAAAAGGCTCAGACATTACATGCTGTCACATTCAATACAGTTACTCTCGCGAATGGACCCCATCAAATATTTGTTTGAGAAGCCGGCATTATCAGGGAGAACAACTAGATGTCAGCTACTTTTATCAAAATTTGACATAACCTATGTCACACAAAAATCCATAAAAGGGAGGGCGATAGCTGATCATCTTGCAGCGCATCCACTCCCGGATAGAACGACAGTAATGACAGAATTCCCTGATGAGTATATTCTGTCTACAGAACCAGAAGAAGCAGAAGAAGATATCCCTTGGAAAAAGTACTTCGACGGAGCCCATAACAAGATAGGCAGAGGGATAGGAGTAATGTTAGTATCGCCTGATAGAGTCAGAACACCCATTGCCATCAGATTGGGGTTCCCTTGCACAAATAATATAGCAGAGTACGAGGCTTGCATTGCTAGTTTGAAGGCGGCCCTTGCCTTATCAATCAAAAGATTAATGGTTTACGGAGATTCTCTCCTGATCATTAAGCAAGTTCAGGGTGAGTGCTAGCTGAAGAAGGAACAGTTGTTTCCCTATCATGAATATCTCTTAAAATTGGTCGACGAGTTCGATGAAGTCGAATTCCACCATGTGTTCAGGAACAAAAACTACTGTGCTAATGCTTTAGCAGTGTTATCATCCTGGCTAACTATCTCGGAAGGAGCTATAGTTCGACCAATTGAGGTAATCCAGAGAGATGAACCCGCATACTGCTACCAAGTGCAAGAGTTTAAAGGAGAAGAGCCTAGTGAGCCATGGTATGCCGAGATCAAGAGGTTCCTGGAAACACAGGAGTATCTAGAAGGTGCAACCAAGAGAGATCGAAGGTTCATTAGGTCATGGGCCTCAGGGTTTGCTTTATGTGGAGGACACATATTCAAAAGATCCTTTGATAATACACTTCTGAGATGTGTGGACAAAGATGAAGCATTGAATATTCTAGAAAAAGTCTATGCAGGAGCATGTGGCCCGCACATGAGTGGACGAATGTTGGCTAAGAAGATCCGCAGGTATGGGTATTTGTCAGGAAATGTCATGAGTGTCAAATACACGGAGATCTTATCCATGTTCCCCCATCAGAACTAAATTGTCTGGCATCCCGTTGGCCTTTTTCCACATGGGGAATCGATGTGATAGGCAAGATACCCCCATCTTTATCAAACAGACATAACCACATTATTGTGGCTATCGATTATTTTACTAAATGGGTGGAAGCGATCTCATGTAAGTGTGTCAAGTCTGCCCCCACCGCAAGGTTCATCCAGAATCAGATCATTTTTAGATATGGGGTGCCTCATAAAGTCATCTCTGATAACGGTCCGAATTTCATTAGATCGGAGGTATGCAACTTGTTAGATAAGTACAGGATCCAGCACCATAACTCGTCGCCCCACAGGCCGCAGACTAATGGAGCAGTGGAGGCTGCCAACAAGACGTTAGTCAGAATCCTAAAGAAGATGACTGTGATATATAAGGACTGGAGTGACCAGTTGCCTTATGCATTGTGGGCTTACCGTACGTCCATTCAGACGCCAATAGGGGCAACACCATTCGCCCTTGTGTATGGAATGGAGGCCGTGCTCCCGATCGAAATTGAAATCCCGACTCTCAGAGTTCTGAAGGAAGGAACCGAAGATGAAGCTGATTGGATTCAGTCCAGAGTAGATGCTTTAAACTGCATTAATGAGAAGAGAATAGATGCAGCATGTCATGCACAGGCTTGCCAATAGAGGATATCCCGTAGCTTCAACAAGAAAGTCCGGCCAAGGAATTTGAACGTAGGGGATCTTGTGCTTAAGGAAATCAGGCTCGTGGATCATTCTGACGCAAGGGGCGAATTCAAGCCAAATTGGGAAGGTCCCTATATCATTAAGAACATCTTCCTAGGGATGGCAGTCCAATTGACAGACCTCGACGGGATAAATCACCAGAGGCCTACAAATGCAGACCAACTCAAGAAGTACTACGCTTGAAGTAGCTGCTCAACTCTTAGACTAGGGGCAAGTGAAGCCGACAGAGGTTCAAAAATGAGGCATTTCTTTGACCGATATCTAAAACCCAGAAAAAGCCTAGTTGAAACTTCATTTCCGCTAGAAAACGGGTTTTGAGCCTAAAACCTTTTCTTGTACATAGAAAATAACCCCCTCTTCAAACCTGAGAGTTTATCTTCCTTCTTGTACATATATTTCCGCCCAAGGGGCAACCCATATCAAAAAATCCAAAAAAAAATCAAATATCCAAAAAACCCCAAAAAAATCAAATATTCCAAAAATCCAAGAAAATTCAAATACTCAACAACCCCAAAAAAATCAAATATTCCAAAAATCTAAAAAAATTCAAATACTCAAAATCCCAAAAAAAATGGAATATTCCAAAAAATCTCAAAAAAAATCGAAAATCGAAAATCCAAAAAACCAGAAAAATCCAAAAATCAAAAACAATAAAATGTCTTATGAGCCCTAAGTTAAACAAAAGGCAGAAATAAAGAAAGGAGAAAATCCTTAGAAAAGTCAGACTCATCAATTCTTTGAGCCTTTATTCCTTCTTTATAGCCAACCTAAGCCACGCTACAACCTAAAAGACCTCATGGACCCTGTGAGCGACACAAGTCTTTGGTCAAGGAGAAAGGTGGTGAATCTCCAAAAAATGAAGAAGGTAAAAAAATTCAAGAATATAAATCGTAGTCTGAAAAATAAAGACTTGAGAAAATTTGATCCGCATTTGTGAGCTTTGAAGTGCAAAGTCCTCGGTGTCAGAGGACTGATCGGCGAACACAGCTGAGTGAGTACGCTACGACAAGGGTAAGCCCCTGAGCAGTATCTATCCCAGAGAAGAAGGGAGCTCTCCGACAGTAATGACGTCAGTGGCAAGCTCAAAATCTCTAGATGAGTTGGTATTCGTCGGATCCAACGAGCCAAGTCAGAAAGATAAAAGGTGAAGTGAGACGAGGTTAACCCAAGGAAATAACAACCTATCAGCGTGACCCTGGCTATTTGGACAAATATTCATGAACATATTCAAGCTAAGGGGTTTAATTGCTCCCCGCTTCTACACTTTTCAAAAAAGGAAGAGAAAAATGTTTTCGAAAAGCATTTCAAAAAAAAAAACAACTTTTTGTTTTCAAATCCTTGCTCGACAGAGATCACATGAAGATAAATTTAGGATGCTAGGGGCATGCCTTGCATGACCCTGGTTTAGGCATTAAAGGAAAAATCTCCAAAAGGCAAGCGAAGTTTTAAAGTGCTTTTTTTCGTATTCCGCAGGCTTCCGGAAGGGTCTTTAAAACAAAAGTAGGTTTTGATTTCAAAAACTTTGCCCAGTGGAGATCCTATGAGGATAAATTTAGGATGCTAGGGGCATGCCTTACATGACCCTGGTTTAGGAATCTGAGGAAAAATCTCCAAAGGACAAGTGTGGTTCATAAAGTATCTTTTTATCGGTTTTTGAAAAGGTTTTTAAAACAAAAGTATGGTTTTATTTTCAAAAAACTTTGCGTAGCGGAGATCCTATGAGGATAAAATTAGGATGCTAGGGGCATGCCATGCATGATCCTGGTTTAGGCATCTGAGGAAAAAATCTCTAAAAGGCGAGTGAGGTTTCCGAAGTACCTTTTCCTGTTTTATCATTTTTTCTCGAAAAAAGATTTTTAGAATAAAATAAGCTATGATTTCAAAAACTTTGTCCGGCGGGAAGCCAATGAGGATAAATTTAAGATGCTAGGGACATGCTTTGCATGGCTTTGGTTAGGCATCTGAGGCAAATTTCCCAAAAGACATGTGCATTTTCATAATAAGCAGGAAGAGTCACAACATGTGGCATGTGGAAGTCAATTGCAATGGTGCAGTTGATGAATTCATCCAACACAAATTGGCAAATAAACCGTGAAGGTGCGCACATTCTAAACTCCCTCCATGCAATTCATATTGCTTTCTTGATTATGTGGCAACTAAAAAGTTTTGCAGGAAAATAGCACCAGTGGACTCTCTTAAAAAAAAACCAAAAAGATTTCACTTTTTATTAAAAAAAATAATAAGATCTTTCAAAAAAATTTAATCACAAAAAAGATTTTTGCCTTTCTTTCCAAACGAAAAAAACAAAAAAAAGGTTTTGCCTTTCTTTTCTAAAGTAAAAAAACAAAAAGATTTTATCATTTTCTTTGAAAAAAAAAACTCCAAAAAAATTTAAGCTTTCTTCCCCAAAGTGGAAAATATTGACAGAGATTACTGTGCTTGGATGATGAAACCAAGAATGAATATAAGCCTTGAAGTCTATAGGGCGCCAAAAGAAAAGGATCAGAACCTTGTTGAGGAGGAAATAAGGGTAGTAAACCTGAATATTGAGGACTGACCCTGGATGATCGAACTCAGTATTAGCTTGGCTCGGGAAGAAAGTTGGGCTATGACCGATCCACTGACTTAGGGTAATGATACCTCAGTGAAAGCAAAGGAGCATATTTCAAAAGTATGTAAGCAATTATAAGAAGGCAACAATCTTCGAGGAAGAAGCTATATGATTGGAGAGTTGAAAGTTAGATGAGTAGAAGACTGTGTGATCCAATTTAACAACTAGACAAGAAAGTTTAGTTGTTTCATGTGTGTTTTTCAAGATTCGAGGATCAGGTGCTTGGCAAAAATACCCAGGTTATCTCTCGTGTATTGAAGAATTTGCAAATTTGACTAGAAGCAAAGGTCTAGTCATTCCCTATGTGAGGATAAGGTGCTTGATAAAAAAGAAAGGACTCAAGTTACCCCCTCGCTACGAAGGAGATTTCAAAATTCGATTAGGCAAAAGGTGTGCTAGTCGTTTCACATATGTTTTTCCAGGACCCGAGGATTAGGTGCTCGATACGAATGAATCCGAGATTACCTCTCGCTAATGGAAGAGTTGAGAAATTATGCATTCTTCAAAAATATTCAACTAATTCAAGAAGAGCAACGAGAATTTCAAAAGACTCGAAGTGGCTGATCAAGCTTGCACATCATCAGAAGATTCTCCTAAAAGACATTTTCAAATAGGATCAGAGGCTGACAAATGCTGGTCAACTCAAGATAAACTACGCATAAGGTAAATTGTTCAACCTTGAAACAAGGGGCAACGAACACCGACAGAGATTCCAAAAGAGAGGCCTTCTTTAATAGCCAGTTATCCTGAAAAAGAACCTAAATGAAAAATCCTTACCGCTAGTACCCAATTTTGAGCCTAAACCTTTTATTCTTATCTAAAAAGTCAAATCTCTGTCCCAACCTGAAAAAAATTCAAATGAAAAAAAAACCGAAATTCAAGCAAGGGGCAAAAGTTTCCCCCATTTCAAACTCAAATGTCAAAATCTACTCAAAAGTATCAAAAGTCCAAGACTAGGGGTTGCCCCAAGAAAGTCAAAATCCTAAATTGAAATCCAAGGGGCAGAAAGAAGCCCTTAAAAAATTCAAAAAGTTAAAAATTCGATGAGTTAAAATGCCTTCGGAGAGAGATACCTTTGAAAGCCAAAAGTTAAAAAGTCAAAATTTGGGCCTTAACCATCCATACTAGCCTGTCCTAAGCCCCGTTATAACCTACAAAAGCCCTCTCTGAATCCTGTGAGCAACGAACGCCCCGAGTTGAGAGGAAGAGCGATAGATCCTTCAAAAAATGAAGAAGATAAAAAAAGTCAAAAATAGAAAACGTAGTATGAAAAATAAAGACTTGGGAAAATTTGATCAGTATTTGTCAGATCTCGAACTCAATAAGGAGAATATCGGGCATAAGGAGACAACTCAAGGGGCAATAGAAGGCTATGCATTTAAAAGGGAATTAAAAGCAACGGAGGTTGTCCCCAACCAAGAAGGTGGTGAGGTCAGATACCTATCCGTAAGCAAGGGTCAACCTAATCCTGACAAGGTCAAAAAGGGAGAGTCTAAGAGAAATGGTGATCTGCCTTGAAATATTCCAAAGCATGGCAATGGTACCTTCACTTGAAGTTAACTGAAGCTTTTTAGGTGAAGTATTCATCCAAGTTTTCTAAATTGCAAGCTTTGTATAGTTTGTCGGTATTTCCATACCTTCTTTTTAAGAATAAAATTAATTTTTTTTTCTAAAATAAAAGAATTTCAAATGCAAAAATGCACATTTCTGGATCCATAAATGGTTGTGCAGGAGGCCAAGGAATCGAGCCTCGTTTCATGTCATTTGACTCGTTGTTGCATTACGAGCACGGGAGGCTCAGGAAAATCACATGGCAAAGCTCATAGAAAGGATAAAGGGCCAAAGCCAGTCAAGAATGAGGGGATCTTCAAAGAATGAATTCTCCCCATCAAAGATCCTCTAGAATAGGTTTAGTATAGAACCGTTAGGTGTCCTTTTGGTTCTAGGTCTTTAGGTGTTGCCACGTGTCATCTCTTGATTGGCCATTACAAATAAAATTTTCTTTTTAAAGTGGTGTGACCATTGACCAAAAATGTTTTTATCTGGATTTCTTTTTAAAAATAAAAATGTTTTAAAGGATGTGGGACCCATTTTATAAAAACAAAGCATTTTATTTTGAAAAGAAAATCAGATTTTGTTTTGGTGGGATTTTAGTTTGTAAAATAAAAAAAGAATTACAAGTGGTGGGGACCACAAATTAGATGTACGTGGGTTATTTTTGGTAAAAAATATTTTTTTTAAAAAAAAAATAACAAATAAAGTTTGCTGATGTGGCAGTCAAAACCCCACACTTAGTGTGCGGTTTTGACCAATTTTGAACAAAACCGCACATTGAATGTGCGGTTTGGACTGCATGTGACGGTTTGGTCCCTACCCCATTTTTAACCCACTTTTATGTGTGACCTAAGCATTTTTTTCCTGTTTTAGCTAAATTTGCAAACAAGTCCCTGTTTTGTCTTTTTCCAAAATTATTTATCAGCCCTTGCTTTTAAAAAAAAACCCCTCCCAGATCTTATCCATCCACATCAGATAGGTTATTTCTAGCCACATATTTTGGGAGGATAAAAAGGAATCTTTGGGTTTTGTTCACCCACTGGACACTTGTCCAAAAAGTGGTGGAACACTAGGATTAGCCAATCCTAAGGGCACATGTGTCCTTCTAGAACCTAGGGTTTTTCTATATATAGTTAAGGCTAGACATTTTGTAAGGGAGAGAGATTTTAGGGTTTACTATCTTTAGTATTGGCTAGAGAATTTCTTTTCTTCTCTCTAGTTTTTGGGTTTTCTTTCTTCTTCAAAAAAAGTCTTGGTCTGAGAGTTTTTTTTAGTTTTGAGAGGAGAGAAAAATAGAGAGGGTGATGTTTCTTGGCTTGGGTGAAGAAGAGTTCTTTCTATTTTGGGAAAGATTCTTTAGGGTTTAGAATATCATTTACCCATTTTTGGTGAAAGAGAGATTAGTAGACAAGACTTCCAGGAGAAAGACATGAGTTAGAGATTTCCTTGATTTTGGTTCTTATTCATTAAAGGAGAAGAGAAATTTTAATTTGAGAGGAGAAATCTCCACCATCCATTCCAATCAAAGGAGAGCTCTCATACATGCATCTTGGGATTTATGCTTGCTAGGTAAAATTTCTTCATCCCATCACTTGTATTTTATGTTTAAAACATGTAAATTATGAGATGATGCATGTGATCATGTATGGGATGATGTAGGGAGTGATGCATGTGTTAGTATGTGATGATGTATGACATGGTGATGAAATCATGATGTAATGAAGAATTTAATGCTAAAGTGAAATTCATGCATAGTTTTGATGATGAATGGGTGAATATTCTAATTTGATGTCTATGTTATGTTATTTAGCATAAAATGCATGGATGTAGATTTTTATATGAGATGATATTTTTACATGCATGTATGTATGTGATGTACCATGCTAAATGGATGTAAATCTTGGCCTTAAATGCTTTTATAATGAATGCTTCATAACCATGATATGTGAATGATGTGGATGAAATATGTGATGATATGGTCTCTTTTGATTTCACATGATGTATGGTATGTTTATTTTTGTTTGATATGAGAGTAAATGTTACCATGTTTTCATATACATAATATGTTATGAGCATATCATTATTGATAATATCATGGGGATGAATTTTTCCCCATGCCTTTGTTTGTTTGTCACATAGAAAAGAGAGCTAACAAGGCTTTAATTTGTGTTGATTCCATGTTATCTATCTTGATCTTCTTATCATTTAGCTCAATTATGGCCTAATGCACATTATGAACGGTTTGGATCGTTTAAATTCATCTTAGATTTAAAGATTGAAGCTATTTTTACTCTCTTTTTTATTGATGCATAAATATATGATTTAGGTCCATATCTTTGAGAATGAAATCTCCATGATGTGTGTTTGCTATAATATGATGGTGCATGCTTGATTATCTTGAAAGCATGTCTTTAGTCTCTCATTGAAAGAGAGCAAAAAGTGAATGGTTTAGTGTTAATAAGTTTGCATTTGCATTGATCTTCATAATGATCATATAGTTTTCAACATGATGAACATAATGAACGGTGTGGATCGTTGAAATTCATTTGAGGATTAAAATTTGAGGCTTCATTTGCTCTCTTTTTGTTACATGCTTGCTTACACGCATAGTATGCTTGATTCATACTTATGATTTCATCGGCATCGTTGGTGTTGTTTCTTTTTATTCGATGTGTTTATCGTGCTCACATTCATCGTTGCGTTTAAAGCTTTAACATTGTGCATGCGGGTTCAGGTTACTTTATTTTACTTGTTCATTAATTTCGAGTAATTAGTAGCCTTGTTTTTCATGTTTTAATTGCTTTGATAGCTTTAGGTTGAAATCGAATAAACTTTGCAATAAGCTACCTTCGGGCTTTCGGGCCCATTCTCTTGTGATGGGCCCAATAGGCCTATCCCTAGTTTGGGCCTTAGGGCCCATCTCTCCTCTTTTGTAGGCTTTAGTGCCTACGCTCTTCCTTTTGGGCTCAAAGCCCTTCCTGTGGTTGTGGGCCCAAAGGCCTCCCCCTTTTTTGTTGGGCCCATCGCTCTAACTCTTTCTTGCGGGCACATAGCCCATTTCATCTTTAGGCCGTAAGAGCCTTATCCTTTCACTTGGATCTAAGGATCCATGTCTCTTCCAATCGAACCTAAGGGTTTGATAGATCGCCAAACCCTAAAAACAAATAATAATAGAGATTAAGGTCTCTAGTTTAGTTCCCCTCTAGGGTTAGGGCTTGGTGCTTTAGATTCCTAGGTTGCATTAGCCTAGGGTTTCGTGTTATTTTCAAGGGATTTAGGAGTTTCACTCGAGATGAAATTCCTATTTTACCCTCTCCTTTGTTTTAAATGTTTTGAGGTTTTGAAAGAAAATGTTTTTCAAAGTCCATCTCATTTAGCTTAGGATTTCATGCATATAGGGTCAAGATCTTCCTAAACAGATTAGGGATCTTTAGAAACCCTCGTGCGACATTAGAGCGTAGGGCATGCATACATCGCATCCTATCGACGTTCGTTTTCTTTCCGGCACACGTGCATAGTGTGATCCCTTTTATCGGGCACGTCCTATATTGGATGTGATCCCGTCGTGAGATTCACACCTAAGGGTGTTATGAATCTGCTTTTTCTTTGGGCACGTCTCATATCAGACGTGATCCTTCTTGGGTACGTGTCCTGATCACGTGATCCCTCTTGAAGTTCACATCTACTGATGCTATGAACCCTTTTGTCTTTTGGGCATATACTATGTTGGATATGATCCCGTTGTGAGATTCACACCTAAGGATGTTATGGATCTGCTTTTTCTCTGGGCACGTCTCTTATCAGACATGAGCACGTGTCCTGATCACGTGATCCCTTCTTGAGGTTCACATCTATGGATGCTATGAAACCTTCTCTTCTTTTGGGCATGCAACCATCGCGCATGATCCCTCTCGGGCACGTTTTATGTTGAACGTGATCCCTGTTTTCTTCGGACACATGTATACAAAACGTGATTCCATTTTGGCATATGTCTAAGGACAGATTCGCCCCTTTTGTGAGAATCACGTTCAAGGATGTGACTTCTCTATTTTGGCGACACAAGTATACAACGTGTGAATCGCCTGAGTTTCGTGTTCAAGGACATGGCTCTCTCTTTGGCGCACGTGGCATACTGCACGTGAGCGCTTCAATGTATGGTGTAGACAGCACCATGTCACATGCTTGAGTGTACGTGTACATATTACACGTATCACACCCTCTGTTCGTGCATGGATATAGAGCACATCCACGTCACCTTGCTTTTTGCACACGGGCCTACTGTTGGCGCATGTAGCTTTCTTTTGCTGCATTCAACCAGATGAATGTATGCATTTTTCTCACCCCAGAACTGCCTATCCCGACACGTAGATTTAGGGGGGCTTATTTCTTTATTCATTTATTTATTTATTTAGTGCAGTTGTTGTTTATATATAGCATTGCTTAGTTTTAATCATTTATCCCCTAAAAAACTTTTAATCGCGAAGTAGAGGCTGTCCTTACGGACGAGCGGTTGTTGGGTGCCTAACACCTTCCCAACCCGTACCTTGATCCCCTTATCCATTTCTCTGACTGCAGACCTTCATTTGGACTATCGCCATAGTTTTTCTTGGAAAACTAGTTTTAGGGTGATTTTACAAAATCTTGGGTCCTGATTCCCATAAATCAGGTGGTGACTCCATACCCTTATCACCTTTATTCACCCCCGCGTGGGCGAATTCTATTTCGCGTTTCCCACGTGTTCATTATCTCTCTTCTTCAGAGGTGGAGAGTGTGAGTGCGCTGGGAGGTGCTGGATTCCAGCTCCACAGGTATCTCGGGATTCATAAATAAATCAAGCCATACAATCAAAAAAAAATAAGATCAACCCACAAATGTTAAAAATTGTTAAGAATCTCATTTTTACCCAAAACTTTGAAAACTTACCCTAAATTGAAGGCAAGGTTATTTTTGGTAATCTAGTAATGTTTGGGATTATCCGAACCATTGGATCTAATCTTGGGACCCTTGTGAACATCCTAGTGGGTTCCCATAAATTTTAGGAAATCAATTTAAGGGCTACCTTGTGTGGGTCGGCCAAGCCTAAGAGGAGGTCGATCTCTCCTTAATCCTTTCCCTAAAAATTTGTTACCTAATTAGCTAACCTTCTCACTTGTATAAACTTAAAATACTGATTTTCCATAAAGTTGAAATAATATGAACCTTTGGATGGTGATTAAGTGATCACCACCATCCAATTTTAGAAACCCTAACCGCGTAGCCTTGTGAGAGTGGGTTTTCTTATAAAAAAGAATTCTAAATCTCTATCTATGGTCAAAGAAGATAATTAGGAAAGTGAGAAGAGTTTTGGAAATTAAGAGAGATAGAGAAAATTTAGGGAGAGAGGGAGAGATAGGCTATACTAGGGTCGATCCCTCCAAGTCTCTCCACTTTTTGGAGAGTTGAAAAAAAAAGAGAGGGAGAAAACGGCAGCAGCCCTAGGTCCTAAGTTAGTGGGTCTTCTTCTTCAAAAACTTAGAGAAACTCCAAGGTTCTAAAGCTTAGAGGAAGAAGAACAAGCTAGTGGATCAACCTCACCAAATCGCGCGGTAAAGGTAGGAGAAACGCGGGTAGTTTGTGAGTATAAACTTATTATTTTTTCTTTGATTTGAAGTTGAATATATGTTCATGAAGGGCTGATTTCCATGAACTAATGAATATATACATATATACATATATATGTTACATGTGTTGATATATATTTGATGATGGATAAATCCAATAAAAAATAATGAAGAAAACGTTCACCTAATAAGTGATATTGAGAAGTGATGCATGGATTGATAGGTTACTATAAACCATGTCCTCCAAAGTGAGGAATTCCTGCAAAAGATCGTACGATGTACGATGGAAAGAGAAATCTAATGATTTAAACAACAAAACGAACCAAACGTTCGGTCTGAAATCTTTGGTAACGTAGATGTTTTTGTTTTGATTTGTTGCTGTTCAATGTATGTATTATATATGTTTATTATGATATTGTACTGTGGTAGAAGAAATATGAATCCCTACTGAGCATTGGCTCACCCGTTCTTTTCATCTTTCACAGATCAGTGAAAGGGATACGTTGGAACGTGAGTTGCGACGTACTCGTGAGGAAGAAGACTAGGTAGGTCTTCTATGAACATTATTTTAGTTATTTAATGCTTGAATAAGTTTGGAAAGGTTATTTGGAAAAGATGGGATGTTTTTATGTTGATTTGGGTCTATTTCGGTTTTTGGACAGCAGGCTGGATTCTCTGACCAGCAGTTAGTATTTGGAACATAATTTCGATTTCGTTTATATGTTTTATTTTTGGTTGTATCCCTAGAGATGAGATCTAGGGGAAGTTGCAATAAAACTTTCATGATTTTAGAAGAAGGTTAAGTTTCATTTTTATATTTTACAATCTGATGCATGCATACTGAAAGTTGAAATCGATTTCACTTGTGCTGGGTTGCGCATGGATTCTGAAATAATTCCTCGGTAATTAGACTTCGGCCGAAACATGAAAGATGTGCGGCTCTGAGTATAGTTTCAGAGGGTTCTACGGATCATGATTCAGACACTCAGAACGCAAACTACAAATTTTTAACGAAACATTATACAGAATCTGTCAGCTGCATGAGGTGTAATCAAAATGTTATTTTATGTATGTTTTTCTGACTTAAAATTATTTTAAAAATATTGTGAGAATGTAGACACGTTTTTGAACAAAACCCCAGGAGGTTCTACTGTTTAAACACTTATTGTATCGACATGTTATTAACAAAACATTATACAGAATCTGTCAGCTGCATTAGGTGTAATCAACATGTTATTTTATGTATGTTTTTCTGACTTAAAATTATTTTAAAAATATTGTGAGAATGTAGACACGTTTTTGAACAAAACCCTAGGAGGTTTTACTATTTGAACACTTATTGTATCGCGTGGCTCCCAGCAAATTGATAGACTCACTGCCGGCATGTTTTAAGAAACAAAAAGGCTTAAGGTAGGTGGACCCTAGAACCCCAGTTAGACCCAAGGTCTTGCGTGGGCCTATGGTCGGGCCAAACCATATTAAGTTTTTTTTTGAAAATCCTAAATTAGACGTGGGCCCAGTTTGACTTAGTTTACTAAGAGCTAAACCCAGTTTAGTTGGGCCTGAACTGACCAAGTCCTAGAGAGATGGACCAAAATGTATTTCAAAACCCGCTCAATTAATGTTTCGAGCTTTGGATATTTACACCCAAGTGTGGTGTAAGTACACCCAAGGTCCAGGATGTTACAATGACTTTCCGTTGCAGTATCATCCGAGAAAGGCCAACATGGTGGTAGATGCTTTAAGTAGGCAACATAGAAGTATTATGGCATCTATGATGATCTAGTAGTGGCGACTATTGGAGGTAGCTTCGGAGTACGAATTTGATTTGGCAACCCATGGGCAGAGACAGTTGTTGTTGGGTAGTGTCTGGTGAGTTGAATCATTGGTGAGCGAGGTAACGACTAGTGGTGCCATGACAGAGTTGCATGAGTACAACAAGGAGAAATCACGGACATGGTCATAGGTGAGGACGGTGGTTTGAGGTTCAAGGGTTGCTTGTGTGTTCCAGGGAAATTTGACTGAGAAGGGACATCTTGAACGAGGCACATCGTAGTAGGTATACTGTACACCCTGGAGAGAACAAGATGTATCGGTATCTTAAACGACATTTCTGGTGGTCAGGAATGAAGCGTCACATTGCTGAGTTTGCGCGAACATGTTTCACGTGTCAGCAGGTGAAGCCAGAACATCGGAGACTAGCGGGTACTTTGCAGTCCTTAAATATACCTGAGTGGAAGTGGGAGAATATATCTATGGATTTCATCGAGGGTTTACCTAAGACGAGGAAGGAAAACGACTCTATGTAGGTGATCGTAGATAGATGACCATATCCACACACTTCATACCGATCAAAAAGACATACACTGCAGAACAGTTAACTTTATTATATATGAAGGAGATAATTCGATATCATGGAGTTCCAGTCTCAATGGTGTCAGATCGAGATATTTCATTTAAAGTATTGGAGAGCTTTTCAAGATGTTACTTTTCATCCTCAAACAAACGGACAAACTGAGAGAGTTAATCAGGTGTTGGAGGCCATGCTCCATTGTGTAGTGCTAGACTTCAAGGGTAATTGGGAAGACCTTTTGCCACTTGTGGAGTTCGCATACAATAATAGTTACCAAACTAGTATCGAGATGGCATTGTTTGAAGCATTGTATGCTAGGTCATGCAGATCTCTTGTATGTTGGGCAGAAGTTGGAAAGTTGAAACTTCCAAGATCAGAAATCGTGCAGCAGATTACTGAGAAGATAGCTCTAATCAGAGAGCGTATGCGTGTAGCACAAAGTCGCCAAAAAAGCTATGCAGATTAGAGGCGTAGAGATTTAGAGTTTGAAGTGGGTGATCAAGTATTTCTGAAGGTATCACCTATGAAGGGTGTTCTTCAATTCAGTAAGAAGGGGAAGTTAGCGCTACGTTTCGTTGGACCTTTTCCTATCATAGAGAGATAATGAAAAGTGGCCTACAGGTTAGCTTTACCAGATCAGTTAGCAGGAGTTCACGATGTCTTTCATGTGTCTATGCTTCGTAAGCATCTCAAAGACGAAGATTATCTAGCAATGGTTGATTTCCAAGAGTTAGAGTTGCAGCCATGAGCAACCTATATAGAAAAGCCTTACCGCATTCTTGACTACAAGGAGCAGAAGCTTAGGTTAAGAACAATACCTTGGGCAGAGGTGCAGTGGGATCATCATGATGAGCGTGAGACCATATGGGAGAGAGAAGAGGAGATGCGTGCGAGTTACCCAGATCTTTTTGTTGAAGAGGTATATTCGATTTAGAGGACGAAATCCTTTTTTAGGAGGGTAGATTGTAATACCCATTTTCCTTTAAGCTACTAATGTTGGAGGGCAACCCACTTTTGATAAGGGTACGCTATTAGTATTTAGACCTAATAAGGTTTATATTTAATATAAACTAACCTATTATTAAAATCTTATTACTGTTTCCTTCGACTTAGAGAGAAAGGGAGAGAGAGAGAGAGAGGACGACTAAAGCAGAGGAGTCAGCTCTTGGAGGAGAAGAACCTTGAGTTGTTCGTCGGTTTGATCGAAAAGGAATCGAGTTCAAGAGAGAGAGGGTGCAGACTTCAAGGTTGTAGGGTTTTTTCTTTTTCTTCCTTACGTTTCGGAGACGTTCTCGATTCAAGGCAAGTAGTAACTTGCTCATTTGGTGTAGACTTAGGTTTTATGTTGTTTAGATGCTTTCTCGATGGATGAATGCATAAAATCTAAGTTTGCATGATGTGTATATACTTTCTTAATGGTTAATGCATGAAATCTATGTATATATGATGTGTATATGTTTCCCTAACGTTTGAAGGTATGAAAACTAAGTTTTCACGGACTTTCTATGTTGAACAAACCAAAAATCACGAAGGAACTCAGGGGGTATCGATACCCACAAAGTAGGTATCGATACTGGCTTTGAACCTGTTCGACAGGTGGGACCAGTATCGATACCAGGGCAGGTATCGGTACCCACATCTGGTATCGATACCAGCTACGCCTGAAGTTTCAGATGAGGCCGGTATCGATACCACCTGGCAGGTATCGATACTGGGGGACTTTTAAATAGTAAATCGTGTTGATGTCATACATTTTGAAGATGGTAGTATCATGCTTAGGCATTATTATGATGAATATCATGCATGTTATATGAAGTTATGTATTTATGAGTATTGAATGCATACTTAGACTCTTTGTTAACCACTTTCATGAAACACATGTAAACATATCCAATATATATGAATCCTTTATAATCTTGAAGTGTGGATTAAACAACTTGTTTGAATTATATGCAAATATAATTTAGGTCATGTATAGGCCTGTCCTATCCTTCTAAGCGAGGTCTACGAAAACACCAAGTGAGGTCTATGGAATCACCAAGTGAGGTCTACGGAATCACTTAACACGTAGGTAACGCCGTCAGGGTTACTTGTGTTTAGGGATCGGATTTCAAGGTTGTTCATCGATTTCACGTAGCGCACAGCTAGTGTCAGGGTGAACTACAAGGACGGGTGAAACGTGGGTAGTAAGTAAAGAACACCACTTTCTGCGAGAATCTAAATTTAACTGAAGATCATAAAACATATGTGACATGTCGATAACCCGAATCTAAGCAATGGAACTAGTGAACTTCCTGGCTAGGTTTTTACCTAGCACCATTTTTTTTATAGGTCCAGGGCAATAGGCTAATCCTCGGTAGAGGCGGTGATCATTTTAGACAGGAATAAGTCTTCGGAGACTTCCACGAGTTCCGTAAAGACGTAGGACATTTCTTTAGTTTATGTTCAGTTTGTTTTAGACATTGTTTAGTGCATTATTCTTTTAGGATTATTATTTATCCATTTGTTTGAAAAGCTTATCTTGAGTTAATAAAGTTTATTTCTACTTTATTTTACTTATATTTTGAATAAGAGTGCAAGCTTCTTATTTAGCTTGGTGTAGCGCGTTCACCCAATAGCTACAGGTAGTTAATAGTTCCGCCGGAATGCCTAGTTCTCACCGAGTAAGGGCTACAGACCTGAAATGTGAGGGCATGACATTACAATCTCGACGAATGCTTTTTAAAAATATAAATTTCGTGAAAAATTGATTTGTATTTTTAAAGTTATAATATTTTTCTGTGAATTTCGTAGTTGGTGCTAACATGCACCTATAGTTAAGGATTACTTTAAATTAGTTAGAGGAAAAATTTGTCCAAACTTTATTTTTGGACTAAATAGAATCATATACTATTTGGTGGATTGAATTAAACTCATAATGGGTGTTTTGGGCGTTCTCCCAATAAAAAATAGCAAGAAAAATTTATTAAATGCTCGTGCCTAAAGTGAGATGGGTTTGTGCCTTTTTTCTCAAAACCAAAACTAATTGGCAATAAGTAGAGTGTCCCATAATCTTATATATTTAGTTGCTAGGCTATCAACTTCATATATGAAATTATTCTCAACATGTCCCTTCACGTGTGGCGTCATTTTGAGCTTATCATATGTGGCCTGCTCTAATACCATATTAAGTTTGTTGGCATCCAACTCAGAACCAATTGGTTATGAGTTGAGAGGCCTAAGATCTTATTTATTCGGTTGCTAGGTTATCAACTTCCCATGTCGGACTATTCACAACACTAAGCAGGGCAACATAGATTATAATATGTAGTCAATGAAGGTTTGTTTATGGGAAATACAACTTTGAATCAGGCTCGCAACACCTGGCAGGTAGAAACTTGCACATAGGTCGGCATTGCAGATGGGAAAATCGGAGCAACATACGAGCAGTTGAAGCGTGAAGACATGTCGCAGGGTAATTACATGGGATAAGTCCAACTAATACCACCCTTAGAGAAACTCGATCCCAATATCTCTCCCTAAAGGAGGAGGGGTGCCAACCACTTAGGCAAACCTGTGTTGACTGAGATAATTGTGATTAACTAGAAACTTTTTGTCCATGGGAAATATACTTGCACACGACTTTTTCCCTTTCAACACGCCACATAGTGTTTGTTTGGAATTTTTTCATAACAACGATACATCCCCGACGCACAACGGAACAAGCTCACGGATCATGAGACTTAATCAAAGGAATCAACATGAAAATATAATAACAAAAGATAAAACAAGCATTAACTACAACATAATATATACGTACATACACGGCTAGACAGAGCACCAAAGAAACTTCCACTAATATCAGGAACATATACAATGGTTCTTACACAACCAATCAGGAGAAAACACATCAAATGATCTCACTAGACTTACCAGAGAGCACCAACGAGAAACCATTAGAGATCCACTCTGCAAACCTCTCTCAATAACACCTCACATCTACTTGAAGCCTTGCAACTCCATCTCAATTGTTCTCCATATAAACAGAGGAGAAAACAAAAATGGAGAACCATAGAAACTCATAAACCCCTTTCTCTCTCTCCCTAAGCTTCTCACACTTTAAATGTCAATCCTACACTTTTAAAGATTACCCTAATTCGTCCCTAAAGGTGTCAATTGGGCCATGTCGGCCCAGGCACGGCATGACCCTACACGATTTTTTCAATGCCCATCTGGGTCGTGCTAGGCAGAGCCCTTAGGCCCATGGCACGAGAACGTCCCGGGAATGAATTTGGCACGAGCACGGCCCAAGCACGTTAAAAGCCCAGCACGACACGAACCCAGCACGACACAAGGCACGGTCCACAGACTAGCAGTTACGTGCCTAACGGTCGGCACGATGGGCCAAAGAACGACACGACACGACCCAAGCACAATAACGGCTCTTTTTATTTTTTACCAAATTACCCCCTCTAACAGCCAAAAATGGCCATTTGCAGGGGTAGTTTGGTCCAACACGTTTTCTCTCCCCCATTATAAATACTAACCACCCCACCCATTTTCATCACAATTCACTCTAATTCTTCATCAAATCTCTCTAAAATTCTCTACTCCATCTCTCTAACTCTCATCAACAACAACAAAAATTAAAAATCAAGATTGTTTCAAGATCAAGATCAAGCAAGATAACTCAAAGTCAAAGGCTCTCAACTCAAATTCAATCAAGTTATCTCAAGATCGAGGTTTTTCATCTCAAATTTTCTTTCAATTCTCAAGTTTCACTCAAATTTAGTTGAGGTGTTTATTTTTTTATTTAATTTTGTTATAAATTATATATTTATCGTATATAAATATGGATCATCAACAACAATTCCATGAAATTGATGTTTCTAATGTCACCCCACCCCAAGAGTCCCCACAACAAGGTGCCTCTGGTAGTTCTACTGTCACTTCATTTAAAAGATAAAAAAAAGTCAAAAAATTTGGCAACATTTTACTGTAAAAGAAATTGTAAACAAGGGAAAACTACAAGATAGGGAAGTATGTAATTTATGTAGTGCAACCTATTCGGCTAAATCAACGAGTGGCACAGGCCACTTAAAAAGACACATGGAACATTGTGTTCCAAAACACATTAATCCAAATGACCCAATACAATCCCAGTTCAAGATTAATACCAGTGGAATTTTAAATTTT
This sequence comes from Macleaya cordata, assembly GCA_002174775.1. Classification (NCBI taxonomy): domain Eukaryota; kingdom Viridiplantae; phylum Streptophyta; class Magnoliopsida; order Ranunculales; family Papaveraceae; genus Macleaya; species Macleaya cordata. The sequence goes on from MVGT01003826.1 coordinate 35,396, forward strand.
ACATACAATCGAAAAAAATTGAGAAAGGGGTTAGTAACTTATATAGCTGAGTCTGAGCAACTATTTACTTTTGGAGAAGATCGTAGACTAGAGAGTTGGGTGAAAATTATCTTCAACCGAGATTCAGTAAAGTTAGTAGAAACACTATTAGAAGTGATACTATGGAGACTTTTATTCAGAAAAATAAATTTTAATTGATGAATTAGCTATCCATGTTGGTGTAATTTCGTTTACTTCTAATATGTGGACTGGTTGTAATAAAATTGGTTATCTTTCTCTTATTGTCTATTATATTAATGCAAATTGGATTTTGATCAAAAAAATTCTTGCCTTACGCATGGTAGAATACCCTTATAATGGTCAAAATATATATACATGTATTTTAAGTATACTTGATGAATATAATATTTTATTTAAATGTTTTAGTATTAGTTTTGATAATCATAGTGCTAATACTAATGCAATTGATTATTTTAAACGTAATTTTTGTCCTCCTTACCAAGGACAATTATTTCACCTTAGATGTGCATGCCATATTATGAATTTGATTGTTCAAGATGGAATAAAAGTAATTAATGACGATGAAAAATTTAATTTTATTGATAAAATTAGAGAAACAATTCTTTTCATTGTTACTTCACCTTCTAGACTTCAAGAATTTTAAAAAATGTGTGTAACTTATAATTTGAAACCTAAAAAATTTAAAACTGATATGCCTACACGTTAGAACTCAACTTATCTCATGTTGAAATCATGTCAAGGTTATGAATCAGTAATTATGGATTATCATAATCAACATGGCCATTCAAGTTTAGAAATGGTAGATTTTGAATATTCTTTATTTGCAGAATTTTTGGAGGTCTTTTATAATGCTACGAATGTTTTGTCTGGTGTTTTTTATCCTACTACTTGTATTGTTCTTAACCAATTATATAATATTGCATAAAAGTTTTTAAAGATTGTAGAGCATATGTAATTTATAATAAAGAAGGTGAAAAATGGAAGATAAATTTAATAAATATTGGGAACCCATCCCACCTATTTATTATTTAGGCTCTACAATGGACCCTAGAAAAAAAATTAAATGGTACTATGAGACTAATTGAGGGCATTTGTGAGAATTTAAACATTCCAATGCATGATATATATGAAAGTATTATGAATATGTTAAACTAATAATATAATTATTATGAAACAACTTTTGGTAATGTGCAAAGCCCAATTATGCCACCACCACGCACTAAAACTAAAGATGCTTCTTGGATATTCCTTGCCGATAAAGGTAAACAAGTAGCTAGTGGTGGTACAGTTATAAAAATCGAACTCCATTCTTATTTTGAAACTCCGTCTCCAACTTTTAAAACTACAGAAGAGGCATATAGTTTTGATATTTTAGAATAGTGGAAAATACATGGTCAGAATTACCAAGTACTGTTCTTCATGGCACGTGATTTACTAACACCTCCAGTATCTACAGTAGCATCGGAGTCTGATTCTAATACCCCATATTTTTATTATAATATGTTGTAGTTATGGTGTACATATCTTAAGTTGGGTGTGTTTAGTATTTTAGTGTTTGGAGGCCGATTTAGCTAAACTAGGTTAAGATTAATCTAACCTAAATTACGTAGACATAATTTTGTAAACTTAAATGAGAGAACCCACTAGTAATAGTTTCTCCTTATTCCTACAATCAAATATTTAGAAAATTTAATTTAATTAGAAATCCAACTTTTTAGGAAACCTATTTGTGGTGGGTCAATTTTAGTTTCTAATTTTATTATTTTCGTATTAGCTGTTTGTGAAGTATTTTAGAAGGCCCTAAAGTCTTCTTTTAGAGTTATTTTATGCTTAAAAAGTGTCCTTAGGTTATGGGATAACTTGGTTAGAAAATTCTCATATTTTTAGTAGGTTCTGACACTTTTTGGAGGAGTTATTTTTGTAAAAAGCTCCTAGTACGAAAATTATTAGGGGGAAAAATACTTTGAACATTAGGGTGGAGAGAGAAACGAAAATCAGCAACAAGAGAAAAAATCCTATTGCGGAAAAGTTGAAGAAGATAGAAGATATGTGTAGAGAAGAGGTTGACCGAAGTGGGTTGCATGTGTAGAGATAAGTTTTCTTATTCCTGAGATCTATGTAGTCTTTCTCAACCAAGAGAAATTGATATTTAGGGTACTCCTATCTGTTTTATATGAGTAGGCTGATTTTATTTGAGTAATAACCTAATGTTATGTTATTGTTCAGACTATAGTTAGATTATAACCTGCTGTTATGTTACTGATTTGAATGTATAAATGTCGTAACCTGCTGATATGTTGTTTTAATGATTATATACAGACTACAAGTTGCTGATTTGTTACTATGTTGGTTATAATTAGGATATAACTTGCTTGTATGTCACCGCTTTGGGTTAAACTAGAACTTTAACTTGGTAAATCTGATAATTGGTTACGGCTTTAATATGTATCTTGAATGTGATAAATCTAATAATGATTTTAGTGATTGGATGCCATAGAGTTGGTTGGTTATAAATTATGCTTTGGGAATTAAATTCAAATTCGTATACGGTGAAAACGATGAGTATGATAGAGTGAAAACTACTATTCGTGAAACATAGACTAAAAGTTAACCTAATAGTTGACTTAGAATATTAATAACAACTATGATGATGTTGTGAATCCCTATTGATTGGTGGTTGGCTCATTCTTCTCTGTTTGCATTTTATGCGATTATCGAGGTGTCGTATTCAATATTTATGGAGGTATACCCTAGCCGAGGCAGGTTACTTGTTTATTAACGGAGAAGAGTCGATGTTAACACAAGATAACTCCATAATAGATTGGGTTAATTTGTGGACTACAAGTGTTAGGTTTGATATAAGGTTAGGTTGAAAGAGCTTGAAATCTTGGGAACTACGTTATGCTTGATCTCTTTTCAGGTACGTAGGCAGCCGCGGTGTGATTCAGCATAAAAATATAATAAACTTATTCTTGTTGTTGTTGATTGATTGACTATGGTGTTTCTTTGATCGTATCAGTTAGTTTTATTGATTGAAATTTAATGGGTTTCGTCTTAATTGAACTTTTGATTGGGCCTATGCTTTGGTCTTAATTTTATGTTGAATGTTAAAGGTTTGGTTTTAATGCTTCGAGTTACGAGTTTAAGTTTGGGTTTAGACGGTAATTGGATTTGGGGCGTTACAGCTTTTAGTGCAGTAGGCAGGGTATTGAACGAGAGAAGGAGCAGACTTAATCCAGATATCTTAGATGCTTTGATTTGCGTGAAGGATTGGACGATTCAGAAAATAGAGAACAAGATTTCTATGATCAATTCGCGGATGAATTTTCAAATTTAGATGCAAATGAATAGAATTTAAATTATATGTAATTTTTTTTATTATGATAGTATGATGTAAATTTTTTTCTTTAAATAATTTAAAAAGGTTAGAATAATGCAAATGATTAATAGTTGAGTGGGTGCCAATCTAGTTGGGATGTGCTCAAACTATAGTGACGCAATTCTCACCTTTTTTATGCAATTTATGTGCTCAATTTAAAATTTATATTTAATAAATAAAGTTGATTATTAGTTTTCCAATTTTAAATTTTTAGTGTTTTAGATTATTTATTCAATTTTTTAAGGTAATTTTTTAGGATTTAAATTGTTTATAAAGTTTAAACAAAGAAAAAATAAAACTAAAAAACCAAGTTTTCAACCCTGGCCTATTAAGGCACGACGGGCTAACCCGCTGGGTGGCCTGTCAGAATTCAACTTTTGAAGAAAAAAAATGAGCACCATTACTTAATGGGCGGCCCAGAGCACGATGGGCCAGCACGGCCCAACACGAAGTTATCGCGCTGGGCTACTGGGTCGTGCTGGGCTAACCCCTTTTAAGAATTAGCACAGCACGGCCCAGCACGAAGCCCAATCTTGACTACCGTGCCTTGCGCCGTTTCAGCCCAGCCCATCGGCCAATCATGCTGGGCTGGCCCAGCACGACCCAATTGACACCTCTATTCGTCACATAACCCTATATATAGATATACAAGAGAAATCACGAATTTGAAAGAATCTCAGTCCAAATCAGACTCAAATTAGCAGGTAATTCGCGTCTAGAATATGCACGGTTCGAACATCATTCTACTGATGACTCGATTTTGGTACGGTTCGAGCTGCCTATTCTCTACCGATATTCCATTTCGTCAGAAACTCGGTGTTTACAACAGCCTAAAACTCTCACTTGGAGATGATCCGAGGGCTGATTTTTTTGTGCGGATAATCTCCTAAAAAATTCAGATCATCCTCACGAACATTCACATCCTTCTTATACGAGTCACTGAACGACCATTAACTTGGTCCTGCATGTAGCCTTATTCAATCCAGATCTATCCTACCTCAGCACACCTTTTAATCATCAGAGTCCTTTTGGTACCCCCAGCTAAACCTAGCTAAATTTCACCTCATACGATGGGAAAATCGAAGTCTCCAAAACTTTTTTTATATATATAGAAAAGTCTCCAAAACTAACCATGTAATATGATGATAAACTTGTTTTATGATTTTTTGGAAGTGAGAACATAAATTTTCTCTACATTGCATGTTGTAAAACAGAACTAAAGGGTAATCTAATCAGCTCAAGTACTGCATTACAACCCTGTTTGCAAGATACAAGGATAAATATGAACAGAAAAACTAAGAACTAGTCTAAGGTTGTGTATTTTTTTTTTTTTTTTTCAAGCAACTGAAATCTGACTCATCTAACGTAGTATTGTGTTGGATCTTTAAGCTTAGGAATTTTAAAACTCATCTGGTTTGTACATCAAGTCAAACATTCATCTCAAATTCAGCTCAATTTTTTAGTTGAATACTCACTTTAAAAGTCTAACTCGATCAAGAGGTAAAAGTATTCAAACAAGTCAGATTCAATTCAAATGACTCAGATTCAAAAAAGTAAAAATCACACAAGTCAGATTCAGATGCCTAACAAAAACAAACATAAAGATGAAACACCAACTAAGATTTCCCAACCAAGGTATGCACTAGTCTTCCTTTGAAAAGTTTGGTGGATGAGTTTATGTTTGTGAACATGTTTACTACTAGTTATCCCTGCAAATGTACCTTAAACATGAAGTCCGATACTCGTTATATTACTTCAGTATGAGCAAATGATTTCCCGGTGGATGGTTCAGTGCTCGACCAGGTATCAGTCGGATCACATCCAGTGAGTTCTTGAACCAGATTAAATTCCTATTTTCAATCCTCAAGAAACATTGTGATGATTCATTCTTTGTCTGTAAGAAATATATATCGATAAAAATCCTATCTACTTGGATGAATAACCTATACCGCTTCTAAGTTCATCATATCTCTTAACAACAAAAAACAAAACAAAACAAGAAAAGAAGTTTAGGAGGCACAAACTTAATTGTTCAAGAGCATGTCAATCTGATTCTGCAGGGAACTCAGGTATGCATAATTTGTTGGTTTCGACATCATCAGTTGGTAGTTCCAGGTTTTGCAGGTTTAGCAAGGTAAACATGCAGTTCTTAAAAGCTTTACTTTCTATGAAGACAAGAAGTTTCTCTCTCAGTTTAAATGATAATGATACTCTATTAATACCATTGAGTTAGATGCTAAACTTCCTTCATATTCGGTTGGATGTACCTGTAATCAATTCATAATGATACCAAATAATCTTTTGTCAAGAAACCAAGTAATCAATCCATGTTGACAGATTATGCTATATTTTGGTGTACTCTTAGATGAATGTTACAAACTAAGTATAAAATATTTCAACCACTAGTCCAGAATTATATTATTTTCCACATATCCATAGGAATCAACTTCTCCTACCCTGCAGAGTTTTGAGTGTTGAAAGATCAAAATTTATGCAAACTAAGAGAAGATTGAAGCTAAAAATTATAGCCTTTGTGCCAGCATGAAGGTGAGCTCCTTATCTTCATTCATATATTTTTTCCTTTTTCTTTTCTTCTTCAATGGTTTGTAAAGTTACACTATCGATGTGTACATGCATAATGTACATGGATCTCTTCTGTATTTAAACACATTATTTTTTATGTGCTCATGAATTTTTCTTTTCACTGAAATAGGAACCTCAAAATTTTCTGTTTTACCTAAAAAAGCATCTACATAGGGATAATGTAATTATAACAGTTTACAGTTTTGCAACGTGGAAATGGGTCAGGTTCCATTCCTGAGGAATAATTTTTATAAATTTGTATTAATTTTGGAAATTAAGAAAAACAGGGAAATTCTACTGAAATAAATTAAGCTGTCTATGCATGAGCATATATAGTTAAGGTACCAACAAAAGAAGAAAAAAAAAAGTTGTAGTAGTTAAGGTGCTACAATTTCATTGATATCATTTTCTTTTTTCACATCGTCTACTGTAAAGTTCGAGTGCAACTTAGAGTGTAGTTGATACATTGCAGAAGTAGATCTTTACATGGTGTCGCTAAATGCCCTAAAAGTAAGTACTTATCTTTCTGTTCTTTTACTTAATTGACATTATATATGAACTTTCATTTAAATGAAGAAGAAGTAGTAGAAGGAAATCGGAGAGATAAAATAGAAAGAAGGAAGATAGTTGAGGCATTTTAATTTGTAAAACGTGGCAAGTAAGTTTAATCAGAACAAAGCGTTCATGGGGATCAAAGAAATGTTTTTCAGCAAGTCATTGATGGTCAAACAAAAGTCAAGGGGAGTGTTTACTAAGGTTTGAAAATGCAGGAGTATCTTTCATTTGAGTAAGTTCATTAATATAAAACAAACACAAAACCAACTCCAGGTTGTTTAACCCCAAAATAGATATATATTTTACCCAATAATATAACAACAACATCCTACTCTACAGGACTCGCACATCTGCACAGTTTTTACAGTTTTACAAGTTCACAGTTACATATCATTTAACAAGAAGCAATTGACAATATTATAAGAAAATTGAAAATAAAAATAAACAACTAGGCAAACAGAACCTGAGAGCTTGAGGGCTTTAAGTTGCAGAAATCATCAGGTGCGTCCACCACCTGCCATTGAACGAAGAAGCTTTGATCCATCCCAGATTTTGTCCTTCTCAAGTGACCAATGGCAACATGAAGGTTGCTACCCACAATGTAAATTCTGCAACCACTAGAATTTACAGAGAAAGGCTTACATATCTGTTCTGGTACAGGTGAACCTGGTACTGTTTCCCACGAATCAGTTTCCATTACATAAACCTTCAACTTCATCCTCTCATGTTCAGACACCACAAACAAGTGCCCATCAACAACAACACTTGAACCCGTCCAACCTTCTCTTAATCCAACAGCCATAGTTTCCCAATTGTTACATTTAGGATCATAAATTTGACCCCTAGGAGAGAATAGAAAAGGCCAAATCCAACCTTCAGTGACAAAAAGCTTTCCATTAAGAACTGCTGAATCGTAAGATGCCATGTGAGTTCCCATATTCGCAATAGGGCGCCAATTTCCCTTGATGGGGTCCAAAACCTCGGCTGAGTTGAGTTCAAATAAGTCCCCGCTGTTCCCTCCAGCAGCATAAACCAGTCCATCAATAACTCCACTTGCAAAAAATGATCTTGCTGTAAGCATTCGGCTCATTACACTCCAACGATTTTTATGTATTTCATACTTTACAACAAGATCGAGAGGACAATCCATATCAGAAACCATGCCACCACAGACAAAGAGAGTGCCCTCAAAGGGAATTGCGATACACCTCAACCCGTGAGGACAAACTCGGTCCTTGCATGGCATAGGTGGAATTGTGTGCCAAGAAAAATTGATGAGATCTAGAACCTTCCACTGCATTTTTCCGGTGCATTTATGGAAGGCAAAGACGAAGAGCCACGGATCCTGAAATCCTAGTTCCTTTCTTCGGGTAAAGAATCGTTCTTTATTTCCTAACAGCAGATGCCATCTCTTGCAAACAGCTCTGCAAGCCGAGTGGCTCTCAACTGGAACTCGGAGGAGGCAGTTAAGGGCAATATCATCAGGAAGGCCAGGAAGTAAGGAATCTCCACTTAGTGATAATTCTGATTCTGATGTTAGATTCAACAAAGAAGATGATTGCAATGCAGCTAATCTAAATTTGGGAGATAATGTTATTTGGGAATCTCCTAGTTTGTGTACTGGAGCCTGGTAGGAAGAAATTCGGACACGCTGCATCTTTCTCTCTCAATCCAAATCCTACGAACATTGACCAAGACTTTCACATAAAACACAAATTCAGGACAAAGTCCAAAACTAAGAATGAATTCCTGAATTCTTTGTATATCATTCTTCCATCCTCTTCCCGCTTAAGAAACAAAATCCAAACCTGAAACTCGAAATTATTACGACGAAAATAAGTTCCTCCTCTTAGTTATTCGAAGAAAATCCTAAACCTCAAATTGCAATCCCAAGACCAAATTATCCAAAATAAAATTAACCACATACAACATATAAGATGCTTACAATAGTTTTTAAATAGTAAATTAGGGAAAAGAGCTTTTTGGTTCCTCAAAATACCCCTTACTGATGTACTGTTTTCTGATTACCCATAGAAATTTTACAAACCCAAATCCCAACAACACCTAGGAACAGATTGCTTCTCCTTTTTCATTTTTTCTTCCCCAAAGTATCTATATTTTCTCCCTCCATTTCTGATATTGATAAAAGGGTACTCAAGAACCCAAATTCAAAACAACACAAACCAATTTCAGAAAATGAAATAGAAACAAAAGATAGAATCTTTTTTTTCTTATCCAAAAGGCTTTATCATTTAATCCCACATAGAATCACTCAAAACACAGATAAAGTATAAGAAGTTAAAAGAGAAGAAACATCTAAGACAAAACAGAAGGAATTCCAAGTTACAGAGAAGAAGAAACTAAAACGAGAAGTAGAGAAGAAGATGAAATTTACCCATAAACCAAGTCAGAAAGAAAAACCCATGTTGGGGTTTTGAAGATTAGAGAGCTGACCTTCTTTGGAGAATCAGACAGACTTCTTCTTGCCTTCTCTTACCCTTTCTTCTACAATCCACACCCAAGTGCCCGAATAGCTACGCAGAAAAGAATAAAGTAAAGCCTTTCAAAATTGTAATTTTTATAGCTTGATGCCAGCTTACCAAAAACCGTACTGAATTTTCTACCGAAAGTACAATTTACGGTGGATGCATATCCTTTCAGATGGACGCAAATCACGAGGGTAAGTGAAAAACAGTTCCACCATCAGATTAGTTTTCTGTAGAAAATTATGTAGGAATTTGCTCTAAATTTAACATTATCCTTATTATTATGTGCACCCTGACGTGTCTTTGTATTAGGATAACATAATTGAACAATTTTCAAATGGAAACTGATATTTCAGCCAATGCCTAAGTTATAACAAGGTTTAGATACACCACAAGAGGTGTGTGAGAAGTACACAAATTGCCTTTAACATCATCTCTGATAGAGATCGCCATCAACAGACATACACAGCAGAAGGCACCAACAACAAGTGCAGGAAAAGGCACCAAATATTTACAAAGTCAGCTTAATTGGCCATTATAGTTCTAACAATACAAAATGCCTTACGGGTTGCGTAGAATTGAACTCATAATTACAAAGTAATTTATTGAGTTTATAGAGCCAACATGCCGTTGTATAAAATCTGTACTATTGGTTCCATGTAACCGAAGAATAATTGTATTGATTTAGTTAAAATTTGGTTGAAATATCCATGGCCTTTTCAAATAGTGAATAATTTATTTGATGGTGGTTCATGGAGAGTGTCTTTCCATTGCTGGGTGGTGATATTGTTCTCTATTTCGTTTAAAATGCGTTCACTTTATTTTTTTTTTTTTGAATGTTGGTAGCGATTTCTCTAAATTTTAGATTATATATTTCCTAAGTCTACAGGACACTTCTTTTACTCCGTAAGAAAAAAAGGGTTTAGTATTCTTTTACTTTATCCTAGGAAGCATGGACACCTTTTAAGGTGGCGTTTGTTTTTTTTTCTGAAATCTGAATCTAAAATCTGAATCTGAGACTTCCTGAGTCATCTGGATCTGAGATCATCTGGATCTGACTTAATTGAATTTAAGTTTGTTTATTTTTTCATCTCAATTCTTTTAATAAATTATGTCTTATTGAGTTTTTGATACTTTTGCCCTTATTTATATTATTTTCTATGGATTGATCATATCTCCTTCTCTTCTTTCTACTCCCACTTCTCTTTTCATTTTCTCTTCTCTCTCATACACTCTCATCAATCTCATAAGTATGGTACTTTATTTAACAATAATAAGAATTCGCATGAGCACTAATATAAATGAAACTGTTTTGCATTTAAAATTACAAACACATAAATATAATCTAAACCCTGCACTAGTAACCTCTTCTAAGCAATACTTGATGAAGTCTCTTTTGAATTTTGGATGATTCCTAAAGGTAAGCTTTCCTTCCCCATTTTTCTTTTGATCTCCATCATTATTCTCTTCCTCATTGTTCTTGATCATTTCATCCTTACTTCTTTCAATACCGGACAAGTGATCATCATCCATACCTATAAAAATAAAGATTCATTTTCTATGCTAATCATTAAAATATATCTTTAAGAAAATTGGGTTAGGGTTTTGGAAGAAAACAAGAAAAAATCACACAACTCACAACACGAATTAGGTTAGGGTTTTTGAAGAAATTTAAAAGAAAAAATAACAAGAAAGTAAGAAGAAATTAAAGAGAAAGAAATACTAACCTGTAAATGATGAAAAAATGGAGTTCAAATGGAAGTGAAGCTTCAATGGCAGCAGCATGGCGTGATGAAGAGAGAGGCTGCTAGGATTTCTCAACATTGAAAGGAGAAGAAATCCTTTTATTCTCTAACGGACAGTTTCGTCATTTATGAAATATATAGAGGATAAAAATGTAAAAAGGAATGACTCAGATAATTGCCTCCATTTTCAGTACAATGTTTTCACTGAAAAAACTTCCCTTCTTTCAGACAATTTTCTGACTCAACTAATGACTCAGATACTCAAAAAAAATAAAACAAATAAGCTGAAATCTGACTCGGGCCCAATTCAGACATATTAGATCATATGAGAAAGTACGGAATGGCAAAAGATGTCAAAATCCCACAAGGCATTTTATTGGGAAGCCTCACCTTGATAGAAGCCTTGAGGCATAAGCCCTCTACTGCCCTCTAAAGCATCAGATCATACAATCAAAGAATAAATTTGTTCATAAAACTATCAGTGAAAAGCTCCACAGACAAGATAGAGTGATTGAATCATTCTGATGGAACAGTGGAAAGACCAAACCCACAGAAATCTGCTTAGGAAAGCATGACAATGAATAGAAGAGAGGGCAAAAGGAGAAAAAAGGATAATTATTAAAACGAAAATATTAGTGAACAAGTGACTGTGACCATTTGTACTGTGGCCAAAGGTTGGTTTCGAAACCAAGGAGGTTGGTTTCGAAACCAAAGTTGAAAAATGATGTCAAGAGGTTTTTGGTTTCAAAACCAACCATATTGGTTTCGAAACCAACCCTGAAAAATGCCAACATATGGTTTTTGGTTTCGAAACTGACTTGTTGGTTTCGAAACCAAAGCTACAGAATGATGTTAGATGGTCTTTGGTTTCGAAACCAAACATATTGGTTTCGAAACCAAAGTTATGAAAATCATTCCAGGCCTTTTTTGGTTTCGAAACCAACCTTCTTGGTTTCGAAACCAACGCCCAGATATGTGCGATTTCAGCTGTTTCGTGAGCTGTAAAGTGATTCCTTTTCACTTTTTTGCACATTTCCTCTTAGCATATTTTAGGGGAATTATTGGTGCGTGGGGAACACCTCTAAATGGGATGAGGGATCAATGGAATGTCTCCTCATCTCCATTATTGTGTCTAGCTTTTGACCTAATACAACCTAGAGATTTCTGGGTTTGTGCTGGACATTTTGAGTTATAAATAGGGATTGAACCATCAATGTTTAATCAACCATTCACCCTATTTATCAACAAGTTCTTGGAGAGTTTCAACTCTAATTCTTTAGCTTCCAAGCTTGTTGTACATGCTTTAATCCTTCCCATTTTAACTCAAAACCTGAGTTTTGTTGCCGGTGGATTTCCGATGGTTGAGCTTGAAGTTTCAAGCTTGTGGTGATATACTTGAGGAGTCAAGTATTGGTTCAAGGTGCGGGACTTGTGGAGTTCAAGTTGGAGACGCATCATCGTCTACTAAGAGGCAAATTCGTGGAGTTCGAATTTGTAGAAGAATTGTACACCGTAGCTGTTGGAGCGTAGAGGGAGTCGTAAATCGTGTCCATCGAGTGGTAAATCGGGTTGTAAGTTTTCAATAACTCTTAGTGGATTTTTGCTGGACTAGGTCCCGGGGTTTTTCCCAGTTTGGGTTTTTCCTCGTTAACAAAATCTCTTGTGCATATTTCTATACTTGTTGTGAGATTGAAATATTCGATTCTTGTTCTTAATTCCGCATATTAAGAATCGAATAAGTCAATACTCTTGTTAGAGATTTTTGTTGTACTCTTATCACCTTAGTAATTTTTAATTAGGTGATAGTGTGATCCTTAACCATAGTCACATTGACTTACAGTTAAATTCATTAACCGTAGGGCGAATTTAGACTTTCACAATGTATTATAGGGCATTGCTGAATTAATTGCTGTTAAATATTAACTAACAATGTATTATCTTTGAGGACATTAGAATGCCAATGTATTATAGGGCCCATATAAAGATAATTCAAGGCATGAGTTTAGTCATAAAAATATTACATCATTTTAAATCTTTAAACCTTATTAAAAGTTGGGTGAGCTATCTGCTATCTGTTTTTATTAATAATTTTAAACTAGCTTCATGGGGTTCGAAGTTTTAAAACGAGGTGATTTTATATGAGATCATCCTCACACCTTAAATTTTTATTTATTTTTTGATCCCATAACATTCTTAGCCACACAATGGGCATTAATTCAGATATTAGGCAAAGTGTCCCTCTTCTTTATCTATAGTTTGAAGTAACCATCTTTGTGAAACCATCCTGTTTGAGCAAATGGGAGCAAAAGAGCTAAACAATTCATGTGGTTTGAGAACCACACCATTTGGGGGGCCGGTTAAAATAATTCACTAAATGGGTCAGTCCCCTTAATTCTTCCCATTAGGTCCCTTCCCCTCCTCAAAACCATTTCATAACCCAACCCACTTCTACCCGCACAAAATGTATGCTACTATTTATGTCATATTGTCTCGTATGCTATTATTTATGCTATAAAAAATGATAATATTGTAGTTTGTCAAAATACCAACTATTGTGTTGTCGTACCGTATTATTGAAAAAAATACAGGAACCCCTGATTTGTACCCCAAATAATACCTCTCATTATAAAATTGGAGTGAGTGTCTAAATTAAATTTTATGATCAAGGTATTATTTGAGGTGCAAACCCAGAGATAGCTTAGCATAGAGTCTCGTATGCTACTTAACACAATGTAGTCTCGTATGCTACTATTTATGGCATAACGTATAGTCTCGTATGCTACTATTTATGTCATAAGAAGTGATAATATTTCAATTTGCCAAAATACTATTGTAATTTTATATCAAATTATTAAAAAAAAGTGCAACTCCGGATTTTCATCCCAAAACTCATAAATAGCAATCTAGGTGCTTCAAATTACAAAATCCATGCATCAAATTAATCCCAATTAACTAATATATTATATCAGCTTCAGCTCCATAAAATTACAATCAAACTGATATATGTTATGATATAAAAAGTAGCATACGTTATGTGTGGGTAGAAGTGGTTCGGGTTATAAAACGATTTTGGGTGGAGTGGGGAGGGACCTAATTGGAAGAATTTAGGGGATCGGCCCATTTAGTGAATTATTTTGGCCGGCCCCCCAAACAGTGTGGTTTTTCAAACCACATGAATTTTTAGCTCCTTTACCCTAGAAATTAATTAAAAGTCTTTGTTCTTGTTTCATCTCAAATTAAGTGTCGTTATTTTTAATTGCTCTCTCGGTTTTACTAACACGCAGTTCGGATATGCAAATTTGAATTTGGAAACCTTTTTTTTTTTCTTTTTTTCTATAGACTAATTGGGTTGCTGACTTGTTAGCCAGGCTGCTTCTGGCTTTTACTTTTATTGAGATTGTCCCTAGCTCTTTTGCCCAAAACCTCAAAGATATCCTTTTTGAGGATAAATGGGGAAATGTGTACTTTCGTTTTTAAGTTTGTTTAGTTGGGCCTCCCTTAACCCCACACCTTTTAAAAAAAAACATGTTTTAAGAATAAATGGGGTTTTTTAGATATTTACCCCTGCTTTTGGTCAGAGGGGATGTTCAAAAAAATAGGTTGTAAGCCCAAAACCCATTTGTTAATTTTGGTTAAGGGAGGTCTTTAGATGATTACACCCATCAAAAATACACCCACCCCTACCACCATCACCATCTCCATTTTCCACTGCCACCACCACCAGCACCTCAACCACCACCTCCACCTCTACCAAAAATGTACCACCATCAACATCACCATCATCTTCCCCACATTACCACTACTACAGCCACCTCCACCGCCACCACTGCATTCACCATCGCCTCCATCATTACGGAGAAAGAGAGAGAACAAATATGAAAAAAAGGATAAAGAGGAAGAGTGAGAGAGAAAGCAGGGGCGGGAGATAAGATCTGATCTCTCTCTTCTCTTTTTCTCTCTTCTGGAGGCGATGGTGGTAATCGTGGCTACGACGGTACGCTAATACTATTGGTGGTGGCGGTGGAGAAGATGAAGATGGTGGTGTATTCTTTTATTTGTTTGAGTGTAATTAATTGAAGAAGGGAAAACCCTAATAGAGATTGAATCTGGTCTTTGGGCTTAAAGCCCATTTTTGAGCTTCCCTTCTAATGAAAACAGCTTCCCAAATATTAGCCCATTTATTAGTTGTCAACATCATTTGGCCAAGTACTCTAATATATTAAACACTAGTCTCCATACCCCCGTGCAATGCACGAGAATTTTTATTAAAATTATGTAATTTTAATATTTTTAATTTATTTAGTATATAATAATTATTAATATGGTAATGAAACTTTTTTAATTAAACTTTAATTTTAAGTTTTTCAATTCTTTCATAGAAAACTAATTATGGAGTGTGGGATCTAAGGTTTCAGTTTTATAATATTGTGAATTTGAAACATATAGTACTTTAACTATTGTGAATTTGAAACATATAAAAGAATGACATGTGGCATCTAAGGTTTCAGTTTTATAATATATACAAGCGTCGTGTACGTGTTCCTTACGTTGGGAGTAACTATAGAGAGAGGGGAAGAGATAGAGAAAAAATTGTGGGAGAATAATTATATAATAAAATACAATGGTGATAAAACAAAGGACGGTATAGATTTGACCTTGAATAAATCTGGATCTTTCTTTATTTTACACACAAATAAATATAACTTCCTAATTAATGGCATATTTGATAAACAATGATTATCTAAAAGGCATAAAATTATTATGAGTTCGTAGATGAAAACAGTAATGTACACATGGGGTAAAAAGGTGTACATGCGGATGGGAGATAAATTTGTCTACTCTAAATGTTTTTAAAATAAAAATATCATAACTTTTTATTTAAAACTCAGTTTTCGACAAAATTTATATTTTTGAAAAGCACTTGCAAAGGTCTTCAAAATGAGATCAGTCATTAATACCAAAGTTTTAAAAAAAAAAATGGGTGTTAAGTAGGTCCAGACAACACATGGTTAGCATGCTAAAGGCATGTGGACTTATGTGTCGAATGCAAGAAAAACGTAGACTAATATATTCTAGATGATATTTTAAACGACGAAAACTCGCAAAAAAGGGGTTTTAGGGAAAAAGTACCTGTTAAAAAAGTCATTATATTTTTAATCTCTTTTTATAAATTTAGTCCTTAGTTTTGGACATAAAAGTTATAAAAGTAGGGACTAAATTTATAAAAAAAGGATTAAAAACATAATGACTTTTTTACAGGGACTTTTTTTATATTTTTCATAAATTATTTTTTTATTTTTTTTAAAATTTAGGGTTAGCCCCCATTCCCTAACTGAAATTAGGGATATAACTCCAACTAACGGTTTCCGTCAATTTTTCCGTTAAAAGTACAAATACAACACACGTGATTGGATCTTTTACTAAAGTACCCACACATGTGTGATACGTGAACAACTAAATTCTATTTTTAGAAATACTCAAAATACACTTCAGCCTTTCAAGCTTCCACTACACGTAGTTTTATAGGATTTAAAAAGTCAAGACTTGTTGTATCCCCTCTATCTCAAAATCCCCCCCTTCCCACTTTGAAGGGGGCCCAAAAAAAAAGAATTTTTTTAATTCTGCCCAACTTTTTCTATATTAATATCTAACAATATTATTACCCTTTATTTTCTTTGGTTATGATGTCCACATTAAATAATCCAATGGCTGATATTTTTACAAGGATGATATATTTACCACGTAGATCATCTTACTAATAATCCAAATAGCTCTAAACCATTTATCCAAATTTAAATTTTATTCTGAATCATTTATTTGAACAGTTAGGCTTAATAATCTTGTAATACGGTCAAAATTTTTATAATGATGTGATTTGTTGTGAAGAAATCATCCTAAAAAAAAAATTAACCCTTGGATAATCTCTTTATGGGATCTAGGAGCAAAATCTAACTGTCTACTCTTCATTTAAAACACCAATCGTAGGATTGTAAAATCGCGTGTATTAGAAGCTTGGAAGACTAGGAGGGTATTTTTAGTATTTTTTAAAAAAATAGAATTTTTTTGTTCAAGTATTACACATGTAAGGGTTATTTAGTAAAAGATCCAATCACGTGTGTTGTACCTGGACTTTTAACGAAAAAGTTGACGGAAACCGTTAATTGGGGTTATATCTCTAATTTTGATTAATCTGCGGGGTTATCTCTAACTTCAATTAGGGAATAGGGGCTTACCCTAAATTGCCCTTTAAATTTTTAATTGAATACACAGAAAAAATAGTAGATGTTAAAGAGAGAGAATTTAAAAATAATTAAGATGGAGAAAATTGTGAAGAGATTTAAGAAATTGTTTAGGGTTTAATATGAAATGTCCATATTGTTCAATTTTGAGGGGCAAAAAGTTACAATTATAACCCTATATATTTACTAAGAAAAAATAATTTCAAGGATTTAGAATGTAAAAAACCTAAAAAGAGACAATTGGCTTAATTAATAGTATAGATATATAGATTTGAAAATAAGGACTTCATATTTAATTTTGAGCTCAAAATTTTACTAGATTCAACCCAATTATTTGTCGTTAAGTAGAACTAACAATATAGATTTCATAAAATAACATGTCAATTCTATAGATTCAATAAGTAACTTTGTGCTGTCAGCCTTGTATAATTGACGAACTATTTTTTTATTGTCCACTTTATAGAATTGACAACTGTTGGGCTGAAATATTAGTCCCCAAATATAATAGGTGACGTCTCGAAAATTGTGTATTATATGAATGGGTGCCCAAAACTGAAAAAGGCGGGAAGAGCTCCAAACTCCAAAGACGGTATTAAACCGCGAAAAAGAGGGAAAGAGAGAGAAACTGAGAAACAGCGAAAAAAGAAGAGAGAGCGAGAAAGAAGAGAGATGATGAAAGAAGACGATGTGGTAGTGATAGACGACGATTTTCTCTCTCTAGTCGAAGCAGCAGAAGCCAAAGCTTTATCTGTAAAACGTAGAAAGATCACCTTTAACGATGGAGTTGAATCAGCCTCAGCCATTTCCCAGAAGAAGGTAATAGAAGAGGAAGGTGCATACATAGCTGCTCTCAAAGGAAACAGTAGCGTTCTCGATTCTCTCAACATCAAATCTAAAGGAACATCAGTGAAAGTCATCGCCAATAACTTTTCTTCTGTCTTAGATGGTGGAAATAGTGGAAATGCTTGCTTCAAATGCGGCCAAATAGGGCATTGGGCTCGTGATTGTACTGCAACCGGATTAGGTTTAGAGAGAGGAAACCCAAATGATGGAGTGGCTGAGAAACCGTGTCCTTGTGGAGTTGGATCTTGTTTTGTTCTCACTGCTAACACTGAGAAAAATCGAGGTCGTAAGTTTTATAAGTGCCCTGTTAGAGAGGTAATTTAATAAGTCTCAATTCATTGAAATTAGGTTTTATTTTCATCAATTTGGGATTTTTTTTGTTAGATTTTGTCTTTTTGCTTGGTTTTGTTCTCACTGCTAACACTGAGAAAAATCGCAAGTTTTACAAGTTCCCTGTTAGAGAGGCAATTATGTCTCGATTCATTGAAGTTAGGTTAAGTTTTCACAAATTTGGAATTTTTTTGTTAGACTTGTCTATTTATTTGGTTTTTGGACGGCTGTTAATTTTGGGGTTTGTCTGTTTTGATATGAAAGAATTATTTAACGAAGAATGTTAGTAAATTTTTTTTTTCTGAATAAAGTTTTTACGGATTAGGACCTGCTTATTTAGTCTTTGAGATTGAATTATCAGTTTTGAATGACATTCCTACGATGAATCCCATCTTTTATGATGCCCTAGATTGAATTATCAGATTTGAGTTCAGTTTTGCATTGGTTAATTGTTTAGGTTATAAAGAGAAAAATTAGGGAGTTTAAGGAATTAGGGTTTGTGTTTATCGTTTATTCATAGAAATTGCCTATGTTTGGTTCTCGACATGATAACAGAAAAGAATCGGAGAGTTTTAGGACTTATGGTTTTTGTACATGGTTTATGGCTAGATTCACCAATTCTACTGTGTGCAGGATGCAACTGTCCGATCCCCTGGATGGACTTGATTCGTTACTATTTGGAGTTTTCTTTCCCTTTCTTCAATCTATTTGGTATATTTTTTTTGTTTAATCAACTGATAATTTTTTGATTTTGTACAAGCTGACCTTTCCCTTCATTGCACAAGTCCAATATGGATGTTTCTTCCAGTCCATTTGAAACTTGAAAGTTGGTTATTCCGTTGCACAGTGATGAACACTTTAAATATGCGTTCTAAAGCTTTCTCTTTGTTGCTTTATGTCATCCTAAAGAGGAACTGGATTTTCTATCTTCTAGGCAAAAGTAGATTTTCAATCTTTTCTGACTAGCATCTGGTTATTTTGATGGGCAGGAAAATGGAGGCTGTGGATTCTTTGAGTGGTGTGATAATTCATCAGCAACTCCTATGTCTAGTGGGGTGCTGTACTCTGCATCTAATTCTTCATTCCCTGATCTTCCATGTCCGTGTGGTGCAGGTTCTTGCTTAGTTCTGACAGCAAAAAGTGGACAAAATGCCGGCCAGCAGTTTTACCGTTGTCCTGCTGCTCAGGTATGAAGTGTATATAAGTTTTGCTTATGCAGCCCAACACTCCAACCCCAACATATGAGTTTCCTTTTTCCATCTTTTTGGGCCATGTCTTGTCAACACTTTGCCGACAACTCCTGTCTTCACATCATTCTAGGGCTTAAAGTTCAGAAAATAGAAGTCCACAATGGGCCCAAGGTTTGTTAAAGAGTCTCTTAGTAGAGTCACATGTAGTCTGTCTATTAAATCCTACATCTAGTAATTGATTGCGCTAGTTTGGTTTTTGGCTGTTTGGGTTGTAAAATGACTACGTAAAAACTGCCTCTCAGCACCTCCTTACGAGCACAGACTGAAATGGGATAGAGACCTCTTCTGTGAAATCAAAAAAGACTGTAACACTGAAATGGATCCCCGATAGATAATATCAAATCGGAAATACTTTTGGTCTCATAATACTCTCTCTGAGATGTGATATCTACTTTGGTATATGCTATGTAGTTAATCTCGCGCGATATCTCCGAGATATCGTGTATCGGACCTCTACCGATTTTTCTGAAAAATCTCGCTCAGAATATCGGTCCGATAATATCGGGCGATATTGCCGATATATCGGCCGATATTTGTCCGATATTTTCAAAGAAAAACGGTGTGGTTTTGGACAATATCGGTCTCTCCCCCAAAAAGTTTAAAATTTCTAACTTAACTCTCCTTCTTGTTTTTTAAAACAAAACCCCCCTCTTTTAAAGTTTTAAAAACAAAAAACCCCCTCTTTCTATTAAAATCAGATTAGGTTACAATTTTTTTTACCTAAATCGATCTCTAGAGAAGAGAAAAGAAAAGAAAAGAAAAGAAAAAAGAAGAGAGGAGAAGAGAAGAGAAGAGAAGAAGGCCTCCGTCTCCGTCTCCGTCACCGTAGCTGTCGCCGTCGCCATAATCAGGTAAGTTTTTTTTTTCACTTCAGCCCTTTTTTTTTTTCGTTTTCTTCGTCTCTTCTTCATCTTCCTCCATCTTCTTCCATCTTCCATCTTCCATCTTCCTCCATTTCTCTTATATACCTAATTGTTCTTCATCATCATCTTCCTCCATTTTTTTTTTCTGATTTAACTTTCAACGTCCTTTTTTTTTTTTCTGTTTGAACCGTCTTTTTTCTGGGTTTATTAATTATACTGTTTTTTTTCTGGTTTTTCTTTTCTGGTTTTTTTTCTGGTTTTTTTTCTGGTTTTTTTTTTTCTGGATTTTCTATAATCCTAAGTAATATATTTGTTTGTTAATATATATTGTTTGATATTTTTATTCCTTAATAATATATATTGTTTGATTTTTTATTCCTTAATAATATATATTGTTTGTTAATTTTGTTATATTCTGTTTTCTTAAGAATTAGATTTATAAATGGCTTCTTCGGGAGCTTCAAATAATGACGATGTTTGTGGCGTGCAAAAGAAGATGGTGAAGAAAATTTTAACATTAATGTGGATGACATGGTAAATGAAGCTAGTTTGGAGGAAAGTGGAGAAGATGGTATGGAGAAGGAAGATAATGAAGGCGTTGATTACTATTAGGATGTAGGAGAGGATTGTGCTTGGTAGTCTTGGATGGAGTCTTAACACTTCAACTATTTACTTTTTATAAACTTATCACTTAATATGTAATGCTTTATGGTTATGGTTTTTGGAATGTGGATCTTAAGTATTAAGTTTGAGACTTGAGGATCTTAAGTATTAATTTTTTTGATAATTTTTGCATTATATCAATAATAGGATATATATTTATTTATTTATATAACCAGCCGATATTGTCCGATATATCCCGATATTTATTCCGATATTCCGATATATCGTGTATCGCTCCTTGGCCGATACGGGACCGATACCGAGATTAACTACATAGGGTATATGTTGAGGCATATGCTGTTCTAATTTCTAGTCAAGGATTGTTGGCGAGGAGCGGTATACAGGGTGATTTGATGTAACCCTAACAGGGTAATTTAAACAGTAAATGGGGTGTTTTGTGACAATTTTCTTTTATTAAGCATAAAGGATTCATTATTCCCTCAATTTGGACCACATTGAGTGTTATAATGTTGGCTATTTTGTTAAGTTTGGATTTCAAAGTGATGAACCTTTTTGTAAACCAACTTTGCTGATGGTTTAAGAAGGCCATGTCTTTTTGTTAATGATGGCTTGATACACACTTAACTAAGGACAAAAGATTGTGAATAAGAACTTAGCCGTACATGTGGGATTGGTGATGGTTGTCAGTGCTCAAACACTGGTTAATATAAGTCATGTCAGTGGCAGTAATGTATTGACATTCCAATGAGTTTAAAGCAAATCACTCTATGGCATTTAATATGTTAATGATTGTTTGTAGCCTCAAATAACATGTTAACCAGATTGTCTTAGCATAAAATGTGTACACAGGTGCGAAATTCCAGGAGTATGAAGGTCGACCATGATCTCTACATCAGGTGAGTATTGGTGGTGCTAGTATCATATGTAAGACCTAGGAAGTTATCCAGGGTTTGGCTTGCCATCATTGTTAGAAAAGAAAAAAAGAAAAAAGAAAACGAAGGTGGTGGTAAAGTTAATGTTGCACTGATGCATATAGTATGGGCTTTCAACAATGGTGAATCTCGTATTTAGATGGGTTTGACATTTTTGAAGGATGAAGGAGAGTTTGATTTAATTTTGTTGGTCCACTTGCTAGCGTAGATAAAAGGGTTTTGCTTGTTTTATTGTTCATAGTGATTGGTGTAGAATAGTCACTCTCGAAACTCCAATGGCTTTGCCTTGTGCATCAACGTGTTTGAAGATATCTGCTAGTCCCCCACTGTTAGTGATTCTTTAATTGGAGACTGCTTGCTATCAAAGGTTGGTAGATGACACTGAGATGTGGGTGCAATTTCCTTTGTGGCCATCATTGCCTTGGGATGCATAAGATAGCAAAGACAAACAATTGAATTTGCTAGATGTTAATGAAAAAGGAGAGACAATATATAGAAGGAATTTAACTCTTGGTTGTTGTCAGAGAAATATAGCATTGACATCCATTATAGTCAAGTTCAACCAATATATCATCGCCGAAAATTTACTCTAACCTCCTCTCGATCCCCCAACTTTTATAGGGATCAAGTCTCTTACTTTTGGGTTTCTTGGGTTAGGAGTTAGGATATCCTATTCGAGGAACCCATTTTGAAAAATGAGGACCAACAGTGGCAATTGATGAGAGGGAATGCACTAGATGAATTATTGGATGGGCTACAAGGAAGTGTAGAGGCCGACATGCTATGTTACTTGAAATACTAATAGAAGATATAATAACATGCTATTAGTTTGAGACATTGTCTTGATAAATTTAACACAGTAACATATTTCAGTGTTTACCCGCAAATAGTTGGGATAATCTATTATGGTGGTTATAGAAATAGTTGGGATAAGCATAAAATCTATAAAATTGTGTGCTTTCCTAATAAATGAAATAAAAAATTCATTAAATAGTTGGGATAATCCCTAAACATACTTATATAGCGTAATTGAAGTCCCTATTAATGATGAAGATGCAAGTCTTGCTAGATCATGTCCCAAACAGCTACTAAATTGTAGCTTATTAATACTCTAATGAAGCTTATGCCCTGATTTTTTTCAGTTTACCTTCTAATTTTTCATTGTAGTGATTCCAAGTTATCTTGCAAAGTCTGAAAAGAAGTTTGATAATATTTGTTACTTGGATTTGTTTTACACTTGTCTCTGCTGTCACAGTTCTTGAGAACACTTCAAGCCTAATGATCTGTCACATGACTCCAGAAAATGGGTAACCAGTACCAGTATCGTCATTGTACATGCTGATACAGGTACCTAGGCATCCTGAAGCGTTTAGGGTGTCATAGGTATTTCTCGATATGATTCAAACCATGTATTTCCTCTGAAATAATAGTTTTAAATCTGCATCACTTTAAGTTGTTGAACACGGTGTGATGGTTCTTTCTTGTGTCGTTTTTATGGTCTTCTTATTTCATTTAATTTGTTTCTTTTTGTTACCGATTGATTAGGTCCTCACTATTTTATAACTGTTATTGATATGTTAATTAATAGTAAAATGTCACTGGCGTACTCATATCTTGTTTTTTATCCTACACTATTTCTGAACCTGTGCTCTGCAATCTGCATATTGTAGGAGCTTCTCAGATGCTATATGTTCAGTTTTCTTAGTACTGGTTTGAACAATATAACACTTCTCTATCATCTAGGCATCTCAACTTGGTTCTTCAGAGAATCAGACCCACCACCTCTTTTCTGCTCTCATGAAGTAACTTAAAAATTCCTTAATCATGATTCACATGAAATAGGTAGCATGTGCTGGTTTTAAATCTTCTCTTTGCATTCTAGGGACATTCTTGCGGTTTCTTTAAATGGTGCAGCGAGCATAACATATCAGTTGGTCCCCAGAGGAGTAACTCAGACAATGCAAACACCAGAAACTACAATGGAACAAGTGGTTGTTCTTGTTTTAAATGTGGACAGGAAGGTCATTGGGCCAGGGATTGCCCTGCCCAGCATTCACTTCCTTCTTCTGTTGGCATGGGTGGGATCGCTGCTTCACCAGGAACAGGTTATGACCGAACGAGTAACTCAAACAATGAAAACAACAAAAACTACAGTAGATCAAGTGGTTCTTCGTGTTTTAAATGTGGACAGGAAGGTCATTGGGCTAGGGATTGCACCGCCAAGCCATCCATTCCTTCTTCTGTTGGCATGGGAGGGAACTCTGCTTCATCAGGAACTTGTTATAAATGTGGTAAGTCTGGTCATTGGGCTAGGGATTGCATATAGTTCCTATCGTTAAGAATGTTTACATGACATACGTTTATAACAGTGTTGGAGAATTTTACGAGCATTAAATCTGTATGCAGTAGATGAGACTTTTTGATGAACAAAAACTGTTGCTCATCTCATTATAGCGTTAGCGAGTCTTTTGCTAGAATGAAAAAATTGTTTTTCTCTTCTCCTGTTGAAATCGTGTTTTGATTAGTGTACCCATGAAAAGAAAAGAGGAAAGAGAAGACTTTGGTTGGTATCAAATGTTTAAAGTTGCAGTAGATGTATATTTCCTTCTAATCTTTGTGAATTGTGATGTGTATGATCTGTCTGAAAAAAAAGAAGTCCTATTCAATCATATATTAGCTTCTTTTCCAGCAAAATAAAATAAATAAAATCATATATTAGCTTCTTAGATTTGCATTGCTTGTACTCGAACATGAAGCAATTGACAAACCACGTGAGTACTTGAATTTGTGGCCAACCCAGCTCACTCATTGTTACACCTCGTTTACAGTGGCAAATGGAAACCCAATGGAGATGATCCATATTTTGAAGGTTCATTTTTTGAGGATTCTCTTTTTCCTCATCTTTACAATAATTAAGATCATTCTAAAACTTTTAACTTCATCTAAAGTTTCTAAATCATCTCTATTATTGTTAGATTTCACCTAAATTTCAGTGGTGTTAATAAGTTTTATAATGATGTAATTCATTGTGAGACACCTTTAGATATCTCGAGGTGGGACTTATAGATCAATGTAAATGGCCTGTAAAAACAAGTGGGTTATTTATTAATGAGGAAAAGGTGGGCTGAAATTAGAGTTTCCCCTTTATTTTATTTTTTTTGGATTGGTATTGGTAAGAAGGAAACTAGAATAGGCCTAACTGTTAGTTTCCCATATACATAGGCCTAATTTTGTAGACCATGTGTTTGATTAGGAAAAAGTGAAATGGGTTTTTCAAAAAAAATCTATAATTTTGTATAGATGATTCTCAGGGGCCCTTTAATTTCCTTGTTGGTTATCTGAAAAAAGGAGAGGGGAATGACTTTCCATGAAGATTGAACCGCCAGAAAGTATTGCCAGTGTTATCTGGTATTATATCTGTAGGTATTATTATCAATTTGATGGCGGTTTCTCTGCATGGTCGTTGGTTCCTTCTCTTTTTATTTGTTAGTGGCGACCTCTCTTTTTCATCAGTTAATGAAGATGTTCATGAAAATTTCTCTGCACTTTGGTATTAGAACTTAGGATTAGATTAAATTAACTGAGGCTGTGTGTAAAGAACTTAGGATTAGATTAACCGAGGCTGTGTAAAGAACTCACTAAGTTTTCAGATACTGTCACACAATTTAGTATCAAGGTACAAAGTTCAGATTAGTTGGGCTTGTGTGTAGAGTATCCACTAAGTTTACTATACTAGGTCACATACTATATCAGAACTTAGGTTTAGATTAACTGAGCTTGAGAGTAGTAAGTTTAAAGTTTTAAAAAAATTTCTGATTGTTTGTGTGCCTTCTATGCTTCTTTGAAATAATTACATGCTTGTGTGCTTAATTTTAAAACATGCTATGATGCTTGAATATGCTATGTTTTTTTAAGCAAAACTCCGCAATGGAGGATTTATTAAAAGAAATAAGAAAAGATACAATCAAGACGAGTGGGACATAAAACTTGACCTCGCGAAACAGCTATTGCAAGGAAATAAAGCCATAGAAATTTCATTTAAATCGGCAGAAATGTAGTCCAATTTGATCTCTACCCACTTGAGTCGTGAGAAAATTTGGAGTTGAGGTCCACGAGGTAAACTAGAGCTTGCCCCCATATTGGCAAGGATGTCTGCCGAAGCGTTACCTTCTCTAAAAGGTAACGTGAAAGAAACGCAATTTCATAAATTTGGACCAATCATCTTTACCTGAAAAAATGTTTCAAGCCATTTTGAGATCATCAGCCTCATTAATATGGAGAAGAGATCGCAAGTTTAAGCCACCTTCATCCAACGGGAGACAAACTTTGCTCCAACTCACTATGGCCAATTTTTTAATTTCAGTGTTGCCCGTCCAGATGAAGTTTCTGGTCCATTTATCCACCATCTTAATAAGAGATTTGGGCCAGCTATAGACCAATAAACTGTAAAGAGCTGTTGCATGAATAACTGAGTTGACCAATTGAACTCGACCCATAAGAGAAAGAAGAGATCCTTTCCAAGAGTGAAGCTCTACTTTGATTTTATCCATAATTGGTTGCAGGTGAATCTTTTTGGGTTTACCTTTGAAAATCGGAACTCCAAGGTAAGTGAAAGGGGCTGATTTGAGGGGAATGTCCATCCAATTAGAAAGGTGAATACCCCTGTGACGAATATGATGACTCACAAAAAGAGAGCATTTATCATTACTGATTACCTGCCCTGAGATAGAGCCAAAATCTGAAATCAAATTGCGAAGATTTGCCAGCTGTCTCTTTAAACCTTTGCAAAGGATGATAATGTCATCTGCATAAAAAATGTGAGAAGGAACTGTGCAGCCGCGACCAGAGGAAATAGGAGAGAGCTTACCCTTACAAATAAGGTCTGAGATACCACGACTAAAGACATCTTATGCGATGCAAAACAAGATTAGAGATAGAGGATCTCTCTGACGCACACCTCTTTTGCATTTAAAGAAGCCGTAAGCTTTACCATTAATCACCACTAAGGATGGATGAAATCCAGCTAACAAAAGTCGAGTTAAAATCAAATCTATGCAAAACCTTGAGAAGGAAATCCCAGTCCAAACTGTCAAAAGTCTTGCGAATGTTAAGTTTGATAGCAACATTACCACCAAAACTTCGTTGATCAAGAAGGTTGATGGCTTCCGAAGCTAAACTAATGCAATCAGCAATTTTTCGGCCTTTAGAAATGCCCGATGTTGAGGAGAGATGATTCTTGACGCAACCTCGCTCAGGCGGTCGGCAATAATTTTACAAATGATCTTGAATTGAAAGTTCCTTAGAGCAATTGGTCTGAACAGCTCTACCCGATCTGCTTCATTACATTTAGGAAGAAGAATCAAGTGATTAGAATTTAAGTTTGAGAAAATCCAACCAGAGTTGAAAAAACTCGATACTATGTTGTAAACATCTTGACCAACCACATCCTAAAAAGTCCTAAAGAAACAGCCTCCAAAACAGTCAGGGCCCAGAGCAGAGTTTGCATTCATGGAGAAGAGTTTGCATTCATGGAGAAAACAGTCTTTTTAACCTCCTCCATTGAAGGAAGATTTGTTAGAGATGCATTCTCTAAGTCAGTCACAATGGGATTCACCACATGATTAGAGCTGAATCATGGCAACCATTACTCACTGAATACAAGTATTCAAAGTAGTCAGTAATATGAGAAGAAATTGATATATCATCCAGGAGGATATCATCGTTGTTGCGAATCATTGAGATTTTATGCTTTGAGGCCTTTATCTTAGCTTGCCTATGGAAATAAGGAGTGTTCCTATCACCCTCTGATAAGCACCTAAAACTCTAATTTAAAACCACCAAATAATATCTTTTCTAGTCCTAAATTGGTTATTAATGTCACTAATATGAATGTATTTACATGATGTAGGACAGAAGAGCTTCCGTTCGATTAAAACATCCAAATCTTGCAACAAAAGTGAAGAAAATAAAGCTTCAGTGAATTAGAAGAAGGATTAAAGCTTGCTAATACATAGCATCAATGCAAAGATGGCTAGATGGTTAAGGTGTTCTTAATCCTTGCAATAGGTCTTGGGTTCAACTCTTGTGGGCTACAAATTTAATTTTTTTTACAAAACCCTCCATGCAAGCATCCACCATGTACCGTGAAGCACAAGATCATCTCCACCACAACTCCTCAAATGGAAAGAAATCAAGATTTTTATGGGAATTATGATAACTGATTCCAAATCATTCACAAAAAGGAATTATGCCAGCAATGCTAATTTAATTCCCATATTCTTTCCTTTTGTATTTATTTTATTTTATTTTCTTTCTTACTTTTCTTTTAGAGAATTTATTTTTTATTAAATATGTAAGAAGGGGGAAAGGAGAAAGCATCTTGGTATCTTGTAACTATTCATCTGAGTGGTGTAATCTTGTTTGAATTTGGGAATTCTGAAGATTTGAAAGGGAGAAAGAAATTGGTGTTCAATAAAAATTGGTTCCTTTTTCTTTATAATTATTATTTATTTTTAATTATTATTCTCCATCCATGGAGAGTTAAGCCTCCACTCTTTGGTGGAAGGTGAAAGCTCTTCATGGTAGATTTTTAATATCTTTATCAATTCTAGAATCTCTCTAATTATGCATTAATGTTAAACTCTATGATTATTGCTTAGTTCTTTTAATTCTAATAATATAATCTTGATTTTATGTGCTTATCAAAGTGTGTTTGATAGTAAATGCTACTTTATTGTCTGATTTACTATGCTTACATCCAGATTTGACATAAAATACTTGTTTATGATTTATATTTGTACAAGCAATATTTTCATGGAGTTCTTATTTTTTCATTTGAATTAATTTTATTACAAATTATCCACTAAAAATTAAATCTCAATCTATTTTTAGTGAAGAATTTTTAAAAAGAGTTTTCTAGTAATTTTAAAGAGTGAAATCTATTATGTTGAGTTAGTAATCGGAAACTAAAGATTTCCATCATTTGATCATCTAATTATTTTTATTTGATTTTTAGTGTTAACCAACATCATCTCTTAAAATTATTTTTTTAAAAAAAAGAAAAATGTTAAACCTTGCATATGCATAATCTTTGCTATTTATTTGTTCTAAATTAGATTTGGATTCGATAACCCTTACTTCCTCTTTACTCATTTGTTTTCTAGGTTGAAGGTTGTAAAAAGGTGAAAGATTAAACGACAAATTCATACCTTTTTCACCCTCTGCAACCCAGTTCACTCTAGCCTTGTCACGCCAATAAGTTTCATAGGCATCTAGAGCTTTACAAAGACTGTTAGCAGCTGAAATTTCTTCAGCATGGAGGTCATCTAGGAATCCTTCAGACCGAATGCGGGCTTAAATGATATCAAGTTCTTTTTTAGCAACTTTGGCATTGTGATTTACATCACGAAAAAAAATTTTGTTCTATAGTTTGAGTTTTATTTTGAGATCATGAAGCTTACGGATTAGAATCCACATGGGACAGCTAGCAACAGGACGACTCTAAACTTCCTTTACCGCTCTGGCAAGATCAGGGTGAGAAATCCACATACATTGATAATGAAAACTTGAAGGATATGAGTTTGTGCCTCTATCAGCTGTCCATAAGAGGGGGTAATGGTTAAACCCTACTCTAGTAAGCGTGCAACAGGAAATGGAACTCCAAAAGTTAAGCCAAGAATCATTGCAAATTGCTCTATCTAATTTCGTTTCAGCGTGTCTTCTAGCACCTCTACCATTAGACCAAGTAAAGAAACTTCCTTTTATGTCGATATGATGTAGGTCGTAATTTTCTAACATCGCCAGAAAATTTGAACAGGAAATACGATTAGGAAGTGGACCTCTACGTTTTTCAAGAGCGCCAATTACCAATAACACTCCAAGGGCCATTAAAATTTTGGTTGAGGGAGATCAGCTCTGCCCAAAGAGAGCGACGGGCAGTATATGTAGTAGAGGCATAGATAAAAGTGATTCTGATAGGATCATCATTAAGCTTGAACTCGAAAGTTATTTGTTGACTTGTGTTAGAAATAATATTAGGCTGGTAAGAATCTGAGCTAAAAAACCATTTGTTAAAGTGGTTGGAAACATGGTTGTCCAAATTGTAGGTTCTGGTTTCGAGTCCCACAAAGGGGGATTCATCTTTAATTTAAGTCTAATTCAAAAAAAAAAGAAAAGAATCTGAGCTAAAAAACCACAAATTAGATAGAGACTGACCTCTATCATTTCCGACAATAGGAGTAACCTGAAAACATCTCTAGAGATGAGAAGGGAAATCATCAATTGAGATCCATGGTTCCGCAATGCAAAGAAAACCTGGTATATGGGCAGAGCACATTTCAAGAAGAATTTGCTGAGTATTAGAGTTACCCACACCTCTAGCGTTCCAGTAAATAAGTTTCATTGGATAATCGATTGGGAGTTATCTGTCCTCAAACGGATTAGGTAAGGATTAGCATGCAGACTTTTAGCTTTTTTTTGTCGGAGCTTCTTCTTCTGAGATTTCGAGAGGTGTTGCTGCATTTCTTCCTCTTCCTCTTCCAACTCAGAAATATCAGCCCACTAATTTGAAAGGAAGCCCAAATCGTGAGATATGTTGGGATGGATCAGGAACCACCTTGATTGCTGAAGAGCAAGAGCTCCCCAGCGTGTCATGTGGAGATGCTTCCACATTCTGTTGGATGTTACTTTCCTTTGGATCATCTTTATTCAGATCAGCTTTATTGATCATAGTAGTTTCATTTGGCAGGTCAGAAACCATAGCACCTTTTGGAGGAGGTATAATCTGCTCATTGTTTTCAGCTTGAGCAGGAGCTACCTGATTTAGAATTTGTTCAGCATTATATTGAAGTGGAGCTTTTGATTTTGCACGTTTTTTGACCGGAGATCGATTTTTTGATCTGCTTCTAAGAGGATCAGCTACTTCTTGTTCCTTTTTCTGATTTTATAGTTGCCAATTGGATGACCAATTGATTTACAATGAGAACAGAAAGCAGGAAGCCACTTATACTCAATATTAATAAAGAAAGCAAAGTCTTTTTGTTCAAAAAACAATTTTGTAGGTAGGGGAGATAAAAGATCGATATCCACTAGTAAACGAGCATAATGCCCAAAGGATTTGTTCATTATAGCCGTGTCCAGTTGAATGGGGATATCTACCCCCTTGCAATTTCAAACAGGGTCAATGGTCGCCAATATTCTAGACTAAGATCTAAAATTCGTCCAAACTTGTGCATGAATTTGCCTTTGCTTACTAGGATTGAAGTCTGGTTGCCAAGGAAATAGTCGATGAACACCTGGTTTCAAGTTCCTGGCTACCACAGATCTGACTTTTGCTAGATCCTCAGGAGAAGAGAAACATAAATTAAAATATCCTTTGCCGATAGGAATGATTTTCCAGGAATCTAGTGATTTCCATAGAGCTGCCAGTTGCAATCGTAGCTCATTTATTTTGGGATGCTGCCATGATCAGCTGCAAGGCACAAGAAGCTGGGAAGCTGCCACCGTCAAGGGTTGTACTGCCTAAGCAAAAGATTTTTGTTTTGTAGCTGTCTGAACAGCTAGAGTTGCATCTAGAAAACCACAAGGACAGTAGATTTTGGGGATCTGTTTTGGAATAGTATTGGAAATCGGATCATTGTGGGATGCTGCCATGATCAGCTGCAATTGAAATCAGGGAACGTAGATTTTGGATTCCGATGATATCATCGGAAAACTCACCGTCAAGGGTTCTATCTCCTAGTATTTTGATTGAATGAGGCTAGTGATGGATGAATATGCTATGCTTGAATATCTATGCTATAGTTAAACATGGCATTGAATATGTATAACATGCTATTGATTGAATTATAATATTCTATAGTTTATTGTAGGGATAATGGCCAAAACACCCAATATATAACGTTTTTATGCTATTTTTTGCAAAAAATTCAAACTCTTCGGAATCGCACTAAATTTTGCACACGCTTTGGAAGTCCTATATAATGATGATTTGAACTGATACCACGAATTTTGGACACAAAAATTGTCCAGAATCACCGTTCAAAGTTTTAGGTCCACAAAGTACAAGGCCATTTTTTTGCAAAACTTCAAACTCCTTGGAATCGCACCAAATTCCGCACATGCTTTGGACGTCCTATAAAATGAAGATAGGAACTCATACCATGAATTTTGGATCCCAGAATTGCCTAGAATCGCAGTTCGAAGTTTTGGGTCCATATTGTACGGGGCCATTTTTGTGTAAAACTTCAAACTCCTCGGAATCGCACCAAATTTTGCACACACTTTAGAGGTCCTATAAAAGGATGAAAGGAACAGATACCACGAAATTTGGACCTCAGAATTGCCTAGAATCGCAGTTCGAAGTTTTGGTTCCATATTGAGCCATTTTTGGGCAAATATTCAAACTCCTCGGAATCGCACCAAATTTTGCACACGCTTTAGAGATTCAATAAAATGATGATAAGAATTGATATTACAAAGTTTCGACCCCAGAATTGTCTAAAATTGCAGTTCGAAGTTTTGGGTCCACTTTTCACAATACAATAATAAAAGTATTCTTTTTCTTTAAGAAAAAGAAGCGTGAAGACGCGGGGTTAAATCGAGGAATAAAAAAAACCCAATGAAAAATAAAGAAAAAAAGGAAACTTTTTGTTACCTTTCAGAAAATTCTAACGATAGCGGGAATGTTCCTATTCCGTTCCTACACAGAGAAACTTTTGTTCTGAGATTTCAGCTTCATGCAGGCGAGTTGCAGCCTGCAATCCGAACTGAGGACGGGTTTTTAGGGTTAGCTCACCCTCGCGGCACGTTGTAGAAGGCCATTTTTGGGCAAAATTTTAAACTCCTCGGAATCGCACCAAATTTTGCACACGATTTAGAGGTCTTATAAAATGATCATAGGAACAGATACCACGAGTGCGCACCCCAGAATTGCCTAGAATCGTAGTTTGAAGTTTTGGGTCCACGTTGTATAGGGCCAGTTTTGGCCGAAAATTCAAACTCCCTAGAGTCGCTCTAAATTTTGCACACGCTTGGAAGGTTCTATTAAGTGAGGATAGGAATTCATACCACGAAGTTTGAACCTCAGAACTGGCCAGAATCGCAGTTCGAAGTTTTAGGTCCACGTTGTACAAGGCCATTTTTGGCCAAAAATTCAAACTCCCCGGAATCGCACCAAATTTTGCACACGCTTTGGAAGTCCTATAAAATGATAATATGAACTGATACCACGAATTTTGGACCCAAGAATTGCCCAGAATCGCAGTTCGACGTTTTGGGTCCACATTATACATGGGCATTTTTGTGCAAAACATCACACTCCTCGAAATCGCACCAAATTTTTCACACGTTTGGAGGTCTTATAAAATGATGATAGGAACTGATACCACGAAGTGTGCACCCTAGAAATACCCAGAATCGCAGTTCGATGTTTTGGGTCCATGTAGTGTAGGGCCATTTTTGTGCAAAACTTCAAACTCCTCGGAATCAAACGAAATTTAGCACAGGTTTGGAGGTCTTACAAATTGATTATAGGAACTTATGCCACGAAGTTTGGACCCCAGAATTGCCTAGAGTCGTAGTTCGAAGTTTTGGGACAACGTTGTACAATGCCTTTTTTGGCCAAAATTCAAACACCCTGGAATCGCACCAAATTTTGCACACACTTTGGAAGTCCTGTAAAATGATGATATGAATTGATACCACGAAGTTTAAACCCAAGAATTGCCCAAAATCGCAGTTCGAAGTTTTGGGTCCACATTGCACTGGGCCTTGTGCAAAACTTCAAACTCCTCGAAATCACACCAAAATTTTCATACACTTTAGAGGTCCAATAAAATGATGATAGGAACTTATACCACGAAGTTTGGACCCCAAAATAGCCTAGAAAACCAGTTCGAAGTTTTGGGTCCATGTTGTACAGGGCTATTTTTGTGCATAACTTAAAATAAGGATAGAAACTGATACCACGAAGTTTGGACCCTAGAATTGTCTAAAATTGCAGTTCGAAGTTTTTGGTCCACGTTGTACAGAGGTCTAAAATCTTCGGAATCGCAAAAAATTTTGCACACGCTTTAGAGGTCCTATAAAATGATGATAGGAATTGATAGCATGAAGTTTGGACCCCAAAATTGCCCGGAATCGTAGTTCGAAGTTTTGGGTCCACGTAGTACAAGGCTATTTTTGGGCAAAAATTCAAACTCTTCAGAATCGCACCGAAATTTGCACACACTTTAGAAGTCCTATAAAATGATGATATGAACTGATACCATGAAGTTTGGACCAAGGAATTGCCCAGAAACGCAGTTCGAAGTTTTGGGTGCACATTGTACCGGGCCATTTTTGTGTAAAACTTCAAACTCCTCGTAATCGCATTAAATTTTCCACACATTTTGGAGGTCCTATGAAATGAAGATAGGAACTTATACCACGAAGTTTAGACCCTAGATTTGTCCAGTATCGTAGTTCGAAATTTTGGGTGCACATTGCACTGGGCAATTTTTGTGTAAAACTTCAAACACCTCGGAATCGCACTAAATTTTTGACACGCTTTAGAGGTCCTAAAAAATGATGATAGGAACTTATACCACGATGTTTGGACCCCAAAATTGCCTAGAATCGCAGTTCGAAGTTTTGGGTCTATGTTGTACAGGGCCATTTTGTGCAAAACTTCAAACTCCTCAGAATCGCACCAAATTTTGCACACGCTTTGAAGGTCCTATAAAATGATTATAGGAACTTATACCACGAAGTTTGGACCCCAGAATTGCCCATCATCGCAGTTCAAAGTTTTAGGTCCACGTTCTACAAGGCCATGTTTGGCCAAAAATCCAAACTCCCTAGAATCGTACAAAATTTTGCACACGCTTAGGAAGTCCTAGAAAATGAGGATTTGAACTGATACCACGGCGTTTGGACATAAGAATTGTCCAGAATCGTTGTTCGAAGTTTTGGGTCCATATAGTACGAGGCCAATTTTGTGCAAAACTTCAAACTCCTCAAAATCACACAAAAGTTTTTCACACGCTTTAGAGGCCCTATAAAATGATGATAGAAACTGATACCACGAAGTTTGGGCCATTGAATTTTCTAGATTTGCAGTTCGAAGTTTTGGGTCCACGTTGTATGGAGCCACTTTTGGGAAAAATTCAAAATCTCTGGAATCACACAGAATTTGCACACACTTTAGAGGTCCTATAAAATGATGATAGGAACTGATAGCATGAAGTTTAGACCCCAGAATTGCCCAAAATCGCAGTTCGAAGTTTTGGGTTTGTACAAGGCCCTTTTTGGGCAAAAATTCAAACTCTCCGGAATCACACTAAATTTTGCTCACATTTTGGAAGTCCTGTGAAATGATGATGGGAACTTATACCACGAAGTTTGGACCCTAGATTTGCCCAGTATTGCAATTCGAAGTTTTGGGTCCACGTTGTACCGGGCTATTTTAGGTCAGAAATTCAAATTCCCTGGAATCGCACCAAATTTTGCAAACGCTTTGGAAGTCTTATAAAATGATGATTTGAACTGATACCACGACATTTGCACACAAGAATAGTCCAGAATCGCCGTTCAAAGTTTTGGGTCCATGTAGTACAAGGCCATTTTTGTGCAATACTTCAAACTCCTCCAAATCACACAAAATTTAGCACAAGCTTTGGAGATCCAATAAAATGATGATAGAAACTGATACCACGAAGTTTGGACCTAGAATTGTCTAAAATTGCCGTTCAAAGTTTTGGGTCTA
Source organism: Macleaya cordata (assembly GCA_002174775.1). Classification (NCBI taxonomy): domain Eukaryota; kingdom Viridiplantae; phylum Streptophyta; class Magnoliopsida; order Ranunculales; family Papaveraceae; genus Macleaya; species Macleaya cordata. Next base: position 70,990 of record MVGT01003826.1, read on the forward strand.
TGCTGTACAGAGCCTTTGGGCAAAAATTCAAAATATTCGGAATCGCTCAAAATTTTGCTCACGCTTTAGAGGTCCTATAAAATGATGATAGGAACTTATACCAAGAAGTTTGGACCTCAGTATTACCCGGAATCGCAGTTCGAAGTTTTAGGTCCACGTTGTACAAGGCCATTTTTGGGAAAAATTTCAAACTCCTTAGAATCGCACTAAATTTTGCACACATTTTGGAGGTCAAATAAAATGATGATAGGAACTAATACCACAAAGTGTGCACCCCAGAATTACCCAAAAACATTTCGAAGTTATGGGTCGACGTTGTACTAGGCCATTTTTTACAAAAAATTCAAACTCCCCGGAATCGCACCAAATTTTGCACCCCCTTTGGAAGTCCTTTAAAATGATGATATGAACTGATACCATGAAGTTTGGACCTAAGAAATGCCCAAAATCGTAGTTCAAAGCTTTGGGTCCACATTGTACATGGCCATCTTTCTGCAAAACTTCAAACTCTTAGGAATCACACCAAATTTTGCACACGCTTTGGAGGTCCTATAAAATGATGTTAGGAACTGATACTACGAAGTTTGGACCCCAGAATTGCCCAGAATCGCGGTTCAAAGTTTTGGGTCCAAGTCGTACAGGGCCATTTTTAGGCAAAAATTCTAACTCCACAGAATCGCACCAAATTTTTGGACACGCATTAGAGGTCCTATAAAATGATGAAAGGAACAGATTCCACGAAGTTTGGACCTCAGAATTGCCCAGAATCGCAGTTCGAAGTTTTAGGTCCACGTTGTACGGGGCCATGTTTGGCCAAAAATCCAAACTCCCCGGAATCACACCAAATTTTGCATACGCTTTGGAAGTCCTATAAAATGATGATTTTAACTAATACCACGAAGTTTAGACCCTAGAATTGCCCAGAATCGCAGTTCGAAGTTTTGGGTCCATATTGTACATGGCCATTTTTATGCAAAACTTCGAACTCCTCGGAATCACACCAAATTTTGTACACGCTTTAGAGGTCCTATAAGAGGATGAAAGGAACAGATACCACAAAATTTGTACCTCAGAATTGCCTAGAATCGCAGTTTGAAGTTTTGGGTCCACATTGTACAGAGCCATTTTTGGGCAAAAATTTAAACTCTTCAGAATCGCACCAAATTTTGCACACGCTTTAAAGTTTCCATAAAATGATGATAGGAACTTATATCACGAAGTTTGGACCCCGGAAATGTCTAGAATTGCATTTCGAAGTTTTGGGTCCACGTTGTAGAAAGCCATTTTTGGGCAAAATTTCAAACTCCTCGGAACCGCACCAAATTTTGCACAAGATTTGGAGGTCTTATAAAATGATTATAGGAATAGATACCACGAGGGCGTACCCCAGAATTGCCCAGAATCGTAATTTGAAGTTTTGGGTCCACATTGTACAGGGCCAATTTTGGCCGAAAATTCAAACTCCCCAGAATCGCACTAAATTATGCACAAGCTTTGGACGTTCTATAAAATGAGGATAGGAACTGATACTATGAAGTTTGAACCTCAAAATTACCCAGAATCGCAGTTCGAAGTTCTAGGTCCACGTTGTATAGGGCCATTTTTTGGCAAAATTTCAAACTCCTCGTCATCGCACCAAATTCTGCATACGCTTTGGAGGTCCTATAAAATGATGATAGGAACTGATACCAGGAAGTGTGCACCCCAGACTTGCCCAGAATTATAGTTCGAAGTTTTTTTGGGTCCAAGTTGTACAAGGCCATTTTTGGCCAAAAATTCAAACTCCTCGGAATCACACTAAATTTTGCACGCGCTTTTGAAGTCCTATAAAATGATGATTTGAACTGATACCACGAATTTTGGACACAAAAATTGTCCAGAATCGCCGTTCAAAGTTTTAGGTCCACAAAGTATAAGGTCATTTTTGTGCAAAACTTCAAACTCCTTAGAATCGCACCAAATTCCGCACATGCTTTGGACGTCCTATAAAATTAAGATAAAAACTCATACCACGAATTTTGGATCCCAGGATTGCCTAGAATCACAGTTCGAAGTTTTGGGTGCATATTGTACAGGGCCATTTTTGTGCAAAACTTCAAACTCCTCAGAATCGCACCAAATTTTGCACACGCTTTAGAGGTCCTATAAAAGGATGAAAGGAACAGATACCACGAAATTTGGACCTCATAATTGCCTAGAATCGCAGTTCGAAGTTTTGGTTCCACATTGAGCCATTTTTGTGCAAACTTCAAACTCCTCGGAATCGCACCAAATTTTGCACACGCTTTGCAGGTCCTATAAAATGATGATATGAACTTATACTACGAAGTTTGGACCAAAGAATTGCCTAGAATCGCAGTTCGAAGTTTTGAGTCTATGTTGTACTGGGCCATTTTTTTGCAAACTTTAAACTCCCCGGAATCGCACCAAATTTTGCACACGCTTTAGAGGTCCTATAAAATGATGAAAGGAACAGATACCACGAAGTTTGAAGCCTAGAATCGCCTAGAATCGCAGTTCAAAGTTTTGGGTCCACATTGTACAGGGCCATTTTTGGGCAAAAATTCAAACTCCTCGAATTTGCACCAAATTTTGCACACGCTTTAGAGTTCCTAAAAAATAATTATAAGAACTGATACTACGAAGTTTAGACCCCAGAATTGTCTAGAATTGTAGTTTGAAGTTTTGGGTCCACGTTGCACAAGGCCATTTTTTGGCAAAAATTCAAACTCCCTAGAATTGCCCAGAAATGCAGTTTGATGTTTTGGGTTCACGTTGTTGAGGGCCAGTTTTGGCCAAAAATTCAAACTCCCCAGAATCGCACTAAATTTTGCACACACTTTGGAGGTTCTATAAAATGAGGATAGGAACTGATACCACAAAGTTTGAACCTCAGAATTGCCTAAAATCGCAGTTCAAAGTTTTGAGTCTATGTTGTACAGGGCCGTTTTTTGTGCAAACTTCAAACTCCTCGGAATCACACCAAATTTTGCACACGCTTTGTAGGTCCTATAAAATGATGATAGGAGCTGATAGTACGAAGTTTGGACCCCAGATTTGCCCAGATTCGTAGTTCAAAGTTTTGGGTCAGCATTATACAAGACCATTTTTGGGCAAAAATTATAACTCCTCTGTAACGCCCCAATCTCGAAACTCAAAATCTCTAAGAAATTGAGTCGCATCTCGAGGCGTTAGGCTTACTACACTAGGTGATTAATGAGTACTAAATACCTAAACAAGGTTTTATGAACCTACATCAGAGTTAAACTAGACCATAATTTGCCGATGTAGCCGTTGTCGCAGTGGTCAGCCGTTTGACTTGTGCAGACATCTTAATGATCATTAAAATAATCCAGGAGTTGTTACGCTCCTCAAGTCTTCGCCTAATCTAGGCAGCATATAACCTCGACATTTCTAGAATCATACACGTACCTAT
>MVGT01001204.1:3200-23615 GCA_002174775.1 Macleaya cordata
GGGGCAACGAAGAGAGATAGATAATAGATAGGGATGTTCGCAAGAACACTTTGAATTAAAGTTACCTTACCTCCTCTCGAAAGAAGAGATTTTTTCCAATTGGGCAGTCTACGTTTGCATTTCTCTATCACTTTGTTCCACAAGCTCTTATTCCTTGCTTTTTCTCCTAAGGGAAAGCCCAAGTACTCAGCTGGGAAAGTGCCACTCTCACACCCTAAAATATCAGCGAAAACCTCGATGCCCTCATCAATAGACACCCCAAAAATATTACTTTTGTTGAAGTTTATGCGAAGCCCCGATGCAAACTCGAAGCATAATAGAATATATTTGAGATATCTGATTTGTTCTTCTTTGGCATCTAAGAAAACAAGTGTGTCGTCCGCAAATTGAAGATGACTAATAGTGTGGCCGCCTTCTTTCACTTGGAAACCACCTATCCAACCTCTCTCAACCCCTTTTTGTAAAAGGAGGCTTAAGACTTCCGAAACCAAAAGGAAGAGGAAAGGTGAAAGAGGGTTACCTTGCCTTAATCCCTTTTCAGTGACAAACTTTCCATGGGACGAGCCATTCACTAAAACCGACATTGGAACTCTAGAGATGCAGCCATAGATCCAGTCCCTCCATTTCTTACCAAAGCCCATACACTCCATAGTTTCGACAAGAAAGTCCCAATTAACGTGGTCATAAGCCTTCTCTAGATCTATCTTGCAAACCAAGCCCGGTATTTTGCTTCTTATACGAGAGTCTAAGCATTCATTAGTAATAAGGACCCCATCTAGGATTTGTCTCCCCTTTAAAAATGCACTTTGTTGAGTGGATATGATTTTTGCAATCTTTAGCTTTAATCTCTCGGCTAAGACCTTAGCTATGATTTTATAGCCACATCCAATCAAGCTAATGGGACGGAAATCCTTAATCTCCTCTACCGCTTCTTTTTTGGGTATCAGCGCTATGAAAGTTGATTTAAGCCTCCAATTTATCTTTCCTCCGATTTCAAATTCTTCAATGACCTTCAAGAAATCGTCTTTCAGGAAGTGCCAAGATTTTTCAATCACTTCCATTTGGAAACCATCTGGGCCAGGGGCTCGTTCACGTCCACAAGCTTTGATAGCTAAAAGAATTTCCTCTTCTTCAATTCTTCTCTCCAACCAGTTAGCATCTTCGGCAGAAATGCGTGCAAAAGCCATGTTCCTTACACTCGATCTTAGCTTGGTATCTTTGGAGAAAATCTTTTCAAAATATTCAGAAATCCCATCCTTAATAGTGTCTTTGTTCGATTCCATTACCCCATTAATTTTCAGTTGTGAGAATTGGTTGTACCTCCTTCTCGCTTTTGTCATTTTGTGGAAGAACTTAGTATTCCGGTCCCACTCCTTATCCCCTTTGATTCTCGACTTTTGCTTCCAATGAGTATTTTGCATAGTAGTTACCCGGTTAAACTCCTCTCTGACTGCTATCCTTCTATCTTCTTCCTGAGAGTTCAATGATCTGTTTTCTTCTTCAAGGTCCCACTTTTCCATCTCTTCAAGAATGCTCTCCAGTCTCCTATCGATGTGACCAAAACTTTCTTTGTTCCAGACTTTTAGTTTGTCTTTTAGACTTTGGAGCTTCTTGGCAAAAATATAACCTACAGAACCATGAAAAGTAAACGAAGACCACCATTCTTCCATGAGGTCAATAAGGTTAGGGTCATGGAGCCACATTGCTTCAAACCGAAACGGAGGTGGACCCCAATCAGCCATATCAACAGATAACATAATAGGACAATGATCTGAAATAGGTTTTGGCAAAGAGAAATGCGAAATATTATGAAAATGATCTTCCCACTTGGGAGAAATAAAGCAACGATCGATCTTACTTAATTGAGGCTGATGGTGCGAGCTTCGGTACGTGAATTTCGCTCCAGAGAGAGGCAAATCAATGAGCTCATTGTTGTTCATAAAATTAGAAAACTCCTTCATGCCTTTTGATATGCGGCTACAACCCCTTCTCTCATGCATGTACATTATTTCATTAAAGTCTCCACCCAGACACCAAGGTTTATTCCAAAAGGTTTTTGCTGCCTCAAGGTCTTCCCATAATCGTCTTCTCTCCTTGGCATCGCATGGGCCGTAAACTCCTGACAGAACCCAGTTAAAACCATCCACTCTATTTTTTACTAACACCGACAGCGAAAAATCTCTAATCATATCGTCAACAATGGTAACCTCCAACATTGAAACCTTCCAAATGATTAAGATACCTCCTGATAAACCACGAGCATTAGAGGCTATCCAACCACAATCACCTCTTCCCCAGATGTCCTTCACAATTCTATCATTACACTCTTCAAGCTTTGTTTCAGACAGGATCATAATAGATGGTTTACGGGATTTGAGACACCTCCTCACCTTTAACCTCCTCTCCTTCGAACGAAGGCCTCTAACATTCCAGAAAATGATGTTCAACATTAAGACAACAAAAAAGCCCACCACCTCAACCAAGCAGCCATCCAGAGCAAACTTAGGGATCATTTTCTAACCCCAGATCCTCATGGAAAGCAGTCCTATGTTTCTTGATACATTCGGTCACCATCCTCGCAAACTTTTCGTCATCTTCCGAGAAAACCATTCCACTAGCATCTCCAACCTCTTTTACTTTATAGAAGATCTGAGCATACTTTCGGTAGATATAATCCAACGCTTGTTTGCATGTTTTCTTGTCCTCCCAAGCCTTCTCAAATAACTCATCATCTGGTGTGGGAAAAACTTCATCTATATCAGCAGGGCTTCCAGATGAAGCCTCCTCTGCTCCATCTTGCATAAAGGAATCCTCGACTCTGCTATCCGAGTTTTGGGGAGGCATTTTTCCTCCTTCCTCTCTCAATCCTAATGGAGTGACTGAGAGAGCAGACATCTCCTTATCCTGGCTGAGAAAGCCGCTTGGAAAAAAACCTGTTTTTCTCATTCGCAGATCTGTCGAGAATTGTTTTGTGTTTTCTACTACTGGGCCATTATCCCTTTCCTCTTCAGAGCCCTTTGTGCTTCGATGGACTTCCACTATTTCTTTAACTTCCTCATACCTATCCTTCGCCAAAGGCCCATCACTACAAAAAAAGAGTCTTTTAGTGACAACTATTGGCGACGGTATAAATAACCGTCACTAAAAAGTGACTTCTAACGACGTTATTTACTGATCCCGTCACAAATAATGACTTTTAACGACGGTGTTTTGTTATGCCGTCACTAAATATTAGGTTTTAGTGACGGATATTTCCGCCACTAAAAATCTCCCAAGCCAATGAAGAAAAGTCGTGTAATGAGTGGTTTTAGAGACGGACTAAATGTCGTCGCTAATAGGAGTATTGGCGACGGTTTTCTGGAAAATTTGCCGTCACAAATATGTGAAAAAAGACCGGGATTTTTTAGCGCTAAAATTTCCGCGCAACGAAATTTATTTACGACGGCAATTATTTTCAAAGACGATTATTTTCCGCCGCAAATATTTACAGTTCACTTGGTATTTAAAGAAAAATTTTACCCTTTTGAAAGGGTTAGATCGTCTGGTCGAAAACCCTCACTGCAACTCTCGTCCCCTTCGCCTTTGGTGAGTAAGCCTTTCTCTTTCTCTCTATAGATTTCTCTCTTTGTTGGATAAACCAGTCACCCAAACCCCAAATTTTTTCATCAATTTGTTGCAGGAGTTGCGTTGGATGGTCTGTCGACTAGATCGAGTTCGGACCTCTGCTCTGTCTGCCTCTCTCCCTTCCGGTCAGTACTGGCCTGCTCTCTCTCTTTCTTCCCCCTTTTTCTTTCTTATTTTACTAACCCTAAATCACCGTTTTGCTTTGTAGGTGGAAAAGGAGCTCGACTTTAGATTTTGGGAATAAATCGGTAAGCCTCTCCCCTCATCATTTTAATCACCATTTACTAACCCTAAACCACCGTTTTAATCAGGGTTTAATCAAAGTTTTGGCTCTTTTCCTTTCTTTGGGTTGAAGTTCAGTAGAAAATCTTTTTAGGATTTTCAGTTTCCGTGTTGAAGTTTGTTTCGACTAGATGATAAATGAAATCTTTGGTGTTAGTTTTTTTATTGTTCGAGTTTGATGAACAACGGAAGAAATACAGTCTCAATCTGATAACTCTTGATCATCATCTTCATCAGCTTACTTATTTTGCCCTAATTTGTCTTATTTTTTCCATCTTCAGTGTAGGTACTGGGTTAGAACTGATAGGACGACTACAGTAAGTGTAAGGTTCCCTCTCTTTGTTTTTTTTTTTTCTAAAAAAATCTCTAGTTTCAGGTAATTTCAACTCCAGTAAGTTTCGATCTAGTAAAAAAAAATTAAAATCAGTTTGAATTTTTATTGTTTGTAGTTTAGGTCTTTTTACTGTCTGTAGTATTAGTTTTTTATTATTTATAGTATAAGTTTTTTTTTTTTTTTTTATACTTTGGTTTTTATTAAAATAAGTTTTTAATAAACTTAACTAAAATAGTAAAACTGTAATTTGAAGGCTTAAACGATTGAATTTGGCTAAAATCATGAGAGTTCATGGCGCAGTGAATCTTGAAGATTTCGATGTTTCCAAGTGACAGTGCGAATTTCACATGATTCTGACACTGGGAGATCACAATTTACTTTCTTGCCCTCCTCTTCTTTTTAGACTTTTCTAAGAATTGTACTTGGATTTCTCAATCACATCTATGTTATATGAAATTAGTTATTGGATGATGATTGTGATATAAATTAATTTGGAGTTGTTTTTTATCCTTTAACCAATTACAACCTTTGTTTACCAATGATGCCTAATGAGATTTTTATGTAGAACGATGTTAAGAAGTATAAGATTTTGTAGAAGTCAAGTGTGATGTGTGATTTACTCTAGCTGATGTTATAGTGAATTTTTTTGTATGCATACTTTCGTCTCATTTTTATGGTCATGGCACCAACCAACTTCCTCTTTTTTGGTGGTTCCATTTAGTAATCATTCTTTCGGACCCTTTTTGTTTATCATTTTGATCATTGCTATTATATTGTTAAATTTGATATTCATGGTTGTAACAACTATCAATATGGGTGAAACAAATGGATGGATCAGTTGTTTAATTTGAGATTCATGGTTGTATATATATCTTTAAGTGCTAATCATGTTACGGTTAGGGTTAGTGCGTGGGTTTGGGTTTAGTATAAGGGTTCAGGTACTAATGTTTCTAATTTTTTAGTTTCATAGCCTGTTTTGCATCTTAAAATTTATTGTTTGTGCTTTTTTATGGTAGGTAATTGTTCTATTTCATTAATTTTACCACTTATCTATCTATTGGTGTTTTCATTCAAAATCCCCAAATCAATTTTATTGGTTTTGTCATACAAAACCCCCATCACCTCCAAATCGATTTAGGGTTTATATTTTTTTCTTAAATCAAGTTTGTTTTTGGTTTTTCATGCAAATCTGATTTTTCAGTTGCAAACTCTGTTTACAGTAACTGATCTGATTACCCCCATTTTTTTTTAACTAGAGGTTACAATCTCTTGTTTAAGCTCTTCTAGGTGTTGTTTTTGTCTGCTTTATTTGTTCTTCCCCTCTTTTCTTATTACATGTGGCTCACTAAAACTTGTTAATCCAAGGAGTCCACGGACCAGCTTCTGTCATTAATCTAACTGATTGGGTGAGAGAAGTTAAGAGTTCTGTTAAAGTGACTAGTATTGGAGAAGTTTTGAGTATACTATTAGTGTAGATCTTATTCTTTCTATTCATACTCTTCAATTAGTATGGTTAAATAATATTTGTTAAACATAGCTTAGGAACTCATATTACCCCATGATCACCTTCATAACACAGCATCCAATAAGGTTTTTGGCATTTTGTTGCTTTTAAACTGCCCTAACTCCTTTCTATTGCTTTCTATTGTGCATGAAGAAGAATTTTTTATGGCTCTCATTATTGAGTAAATTATCTTTGTTTTGCATTCTCATTATAGTTAGGATTTGATTCATTAGGGTTACTTGCTTTTGTAGCTCTGCTAAGTGTCTATGTGTGGGTTTTTTTACATGGCAGTTGTTGTTAAGTGTCTGTTTGTAGGTTTTTATACATGGCAGCTGCTAAGGGTATAAGGGAATCTCATAATAAATGATGCTAAATGCTGGTTTTTCTCTTTTTCCTTAGGTTGATAATATTCTTAATATCTATGATGTTCCAAACATCTAACACATTCCTTTTTTACTTTGGGTGAGTTCAATGAAATATTTGGAGTTCCCTCAATCATTTTTCTTTGCGTTATTTGCCCAAATATCTAAACAGCAGCCTTGTAATCATCTCAACCTCCATACATCTCATACTCAATTCAGGTTTTCAAGGCTTAAATTGTTCCTGCTGCTACAAATGCGCAACCAGTTGTTGCTGCTGCAAATGTGGATTTTTCTATTGGCATTACAGAGCTCCCACAGTTGCAGGGGACACGTTACAGAAATCAGGTATATTGTGTTGATACTTTCAATATCTGGATTCCATGACTTTCCTTGTTGAATATCTATAGGTGCAACCTCAAGTATAGTCAAAAATTAACTCTTATGCATGATATGTCTACTTATATATGTTATTTCTCTCTCTCTCTCTTTTCCTCTCTCTCTCTCTCTCAGGAAAAATATGTCTACTTATATATGTTATTTCAATAATATATTCTACATGAATCATAAGCAGATTTTTCCATGACAAATATCGTTTACTAAATCTCTCATTTACCTTTTTTGTTTCTTGAGGTACTTGAAAAGATGCCTCTTCTTTGATGATGTTCCAAGCTAGTAACAGTAGATCATATACTAGGGCTACGTGCTCCTGCTTGTTTTAGGAACAATATTATATTTGACGTTTTGTTATGCTTTTTGTCTCTGTATTTCTTTTCTAGTTAGTGTGCTTTCTTTAGTCATTGAGTTGACGTTATGAATCATACGTTCTCTTTTAGTCTCTTTTAAGTTTCTTTACTTTAAGTTTCTTTTCTTTACATTATGAACAGGTGTACGATGTGACCAGATTTTTCAAAGACCATCCTAGTGGTGATGAGGTTTTCTTGTCAGCTAATAGGTATTATTTCAAATGAAATCTGTGAATGTTTTGTGTTGCTTAGTGTGTAGGCATACCATGAGGTTCAACTGGGTTTATAATGAGCTGATAGTTTCTTTTGTATGTGAGTGTGTGCTTAAGTTGTTGTTGATGCAGCTTTGTGCATGTGTCATATGTTTGGTTATGCATGATGGCTTCGGCTTCAAAGTAACAAGCCAATGATCAAATTGTGTTAATAAGACTAGCTACAAAAATGTGTTAGTAACACTCTGTTAGCTAGAGATGGTATGTGCTTATGCAAGCCTAATATAAGCTAAATGCTAATTTTTTGCTTATTCCATAAATGTTAAGTTTTGTTTGTTGTATCCTGTGATTTCAATTAAAATAGTCTCTTTTAGACACTTTATTTCAAGTGTTTTAGATACCACTTGAAATAAACTTTAGGCTAACCACATAACCTTAGTTTTAACAGTTCCTTTTAAGCTTGGGTAACTGATAAAAGTCAAGTAATGGTAGGCTGAAGGCTAGTACTTAAAATCCATTATTTTCTTATTCAGCTGACAGGAACACATCATGATGAATTATTATCTTACACATAATCCATCACCAGACTACCACCCACTTCCACATTATTATCTTACACGTAATTTTTTTTCTAGTAAGTATATAGGTTATTTATATATCTTACTCTCTGTTTGGATGGGTGTCCTAAATTTGCCAGGTTATCAATGACTATGATTATGATTATTTGAGTCTTTATCTTGTCATGTATTTCCTTATAATATATGGTGTGAATGTTTAGATGCCACTGTTCCATATCAACTTTGTGTTGCCATTGTGCACGTAGCATTAGTATGATATAGAGATGAATTAATCTGTATTTCTTATTGTGATAGTTCTCAAATTTGGTTGTGTAGTATAGTAAAGATCTTTTTATTGATTTATGTAAGTGATGGGAGTAAATGTTGGGTCCAAAGGAGCAGCTTGAAGGTGAAAAAAGAATGTGTACAAGAGAGCAATTAGCAGAGATTGTTTAGGTTGTTTATGGATGCTATTCTTTCTTCTTATTTCATGGAATAGAGAATAGTTTGTATTTTGCCTATTGTAATGAATGTGACTGCTTGTAGATGTAATTGAATTGGATGTAAATATTGTGTTGTGTTAGAATTGTAATGGATTTGAGTGCTTGAAGATGTAATTTAATCGGATGTGAATAGTGGTGTTAGAAATGAATGGAAACATTTTTAGTGTTTGAATGGAGGAATGGAATGGATTGAGTGGGTTTATTTTATGTTAAAAGTGAGCAGGTATTTGAAGGCCATAAATATATATAAATTTTTTTTTTTTGGAAAAAGGACTTTTAGCGACGGTATGAGCCGTCACCACTAAGCAAAATCAAACGAAAAATCAACGACGGTGTGAGCTGTCGTTAAAAAAAATGGAGTTTTAGTGACGGAGTTTTATCATTAACGACGGCTATATACCGTAGAGGAAAGTTGGCTTTCGTCAGTTTTAGTGGCTCCTTTGTGACGGTTTTTACGTCGCTAATAATCGATAAAACCGTCGTCAATACTATTGCCGACAGCGGCTTATAAGGCGGAATGAATGTCGTCGCAAATACTCTTTTGTGACGGTTTTGTGTCTTTAACGACGGTTTTGTACCGTCGCTAAAGGCCTCTTTTTTTGTAGTGCATTGAGAGTCATAAGTTCCTGGCCCATGACGGCATCATAGGTCAAGTTCTCAGCGTTTATGTTTGTGTTGTGTTGAACTCTAGGCCCGCTCTCACTACTATGGGTCCATCCTTTCCTCCCTCGGGTTTCAGCATCACCGTTCTCTATCCTCATTAATGCAGTAGTCTGCTGTTTGGTTGACAAACTCTGCTTTGTCTCAATCCCGCCCAAATTTGAATCTTTAACCTGATCCTCTGTACCGTTATCTCCTTTTGCAGACTGTATAGCAGACCTAACATCCAACGTGTTATCCACAACACACCTACATCTTTTGCATCCCCTTTCGTCATCAAATCTTGGCCCCTTCTCCGGTGGGTTTTCCGGTGCTGTCGATAAAGCCACATTTCTGAACTTGTGAGCTCCAATTGGATTTTTCGCCTTTGTGATCAGCATGTTTACATTCTGTGAATCAATCTTTATAGAGATTGCCCATGCTTTATCAGGAATTGGGCCCCCCACCTTAAGTCTGATCTCTGAAAGGTCTTCCCCTGACATTGTCAAAGGGCTAACCCCTAGAAGCCCTCCACAACGATCCGCTATGTCCCCAAAAACCTCTTCATTCCATAAGGGAAATGGGATTCCTCTAATAGAGATCCAGCATGGTTCCATGGCCGGTAAAGATTCCTCATTCACACTATTAACCTCCGTGAACCAAGGGAGTGCGAGGTTGGTTTTTCCATTGATCGCAGATCGTCTTGCGTTGATCCTTCGAGTCCGCAAAAAGTATTGCTTTCCTAATCTCAAATGGGTGGAAAAATTTCGGGGTTTTGAATCTAAATTTTTTAAGGATAATGGTCCCCACCTCCTCCCAGCTGAGATTTTCCTCTGTAATTTCTACCACCAAAGCTCTGTCCCATTTCTCATCGTAGTCCGTTTTCTTATCTGTAATCCCCGGTATTTCCTCCTTCTTGAGATGTAAAATCGTTTTCAGTCCCATAAGTGACTCCATACTTACTCCCAGATCTCGCCAGCCATTAAAACCATTTCCGGCTGGAAAGATGATTGACAATAGCCCCCCTCCTTTAATAGGGACGGAGAGTCGAAGAACTTCACCGTTTCTGTTCTTTTCTCTAGACAGAAGTAACCATTCATTGTTTCCCCTGTACGTCCAGTCTTCCCTTTTCGTCCATCCCTTCTTTGTTTCTCTGATCAGGGCTTTCCGCAACCAATCGCCACTTCCCCAACTGATTGACGTATTGTAGTTATGTTTGGGACCATCTTCTCTAATGGTGATTTCCTCCACCGTTCCTCGAAAACCTCTCCAGAAAGTGAATCTCTTCAGATCTACCGTCACCTCCCTTCTCCTCTCCTTATTCGGCGTTCTATTTCCTTGAGTAGACCGCGCTCTATGATTAGCCCCTCTCCGTGCTGATCGCCGTACCACCTCGCACCAGGAACTGTCGGAAACCATAAAGTTTTGGGGGTGCACTATACTATGGGAAAGGTTGTATTCGCTAATATCCATAAGGAGGTGATTGTTTTATCATGGGCTTTTCTCTGTCAAAAGTTTATACGAAGAACTAATTAACTATAGTGAAGGTTTAGGGTTTAGAGTTTAAGGTGGAGCATACTGACTTTCCTATGAAGACAATTTTAAATAACAATTAAGCTTCCACCTAATTAGGTATGTTTCTTCTCTCCTGGCTTGCCGCACAGGGGTGGGACTTGGGTTGGGTCAACCCAACAAACCCGAACCCAACCTGGTATTTAGGCAAGCATAGACGAAGGTTGCTGGGTATTTGGGCAAGTATGGACATTATTTTGCCAACTTGCAGTCAAATTTGGGCAAACATGGGCAGAGATAATTGCCAACCCAAGCAACCCGCCCAACCCGAGAAACTAATATATATATTAAGATTTAAATTGATTTCTAACATGGAAATATGTGACCAAAAAAAGAAAACTCTAATTTTACCAAGTATTTTGAAAGATATAAATGGATAAATATATTAAGTTACTAATATAGGGTTGAGGTATTAAGATCGAAAACAAAAACTTTCCTTTTGTCTCATTAATTATATGTAAAGTAAAATTATAATATTACTTAATAAGTAAAACTCAAAATAGTATAAAGACAATTATAGATTTGGATTTCATTGTTACTATATTTTGTTTGAATTTTTCATTTATTATGTGAGTAGATTGGTAATTTGTTTATCTTTTTAAACTATGAAGGATTAAGTTTATTATTTATTTTTTATTAATTTTTTTGTATTAATAATTTCATTCAATCACCTAAATTTATTGATACATGGGCAACCCGAAGAACCCAAGAAACCCGAAGAACCCGATAAACCTGCTCGGGCCATGCGTAAGTAAACCTCTTATAGGTTTTGTGGGTTCTATGGGCCCACTCCTACTGAAAAGTCGTGGTTTTAGCCTAGCAAATTAATCAACGCATTCTATGCTCCAAGGAAGAAGAGACTGCCGATCACTTGCTCTTATATTGTTAATTTATAAATCATTTTTAATGTTAATAAAGAAATATATTTATAATTTGTTGGAAATAATTCAGGAATAGTAAACAAAAATGAACGGTTTATAAAACTCCAAAGCACGTAACTTTCAAATAGTATTTCAACCCTATAAATGCACCACTTGTATTGATTTTTGATAATGCCAATGACACTTTTAACTCTGCTCAAGTTTTCTAGAATTCGAAGTTGTATATTGGAATGGCCATCAATAAGCCAATATCGTTAGTGATCAGTCACACCTCATCTAGTATTGATACTGACCATCGATATCACACACTTGATCTATCGTGTGTTCGGTGGTGCACCACCTTATCAATTCCAATGAGGCCCCAATACTAAAAAGATATTCTTAAATAAGTGTTGTCACATATAAACTCCACTACTTCATTTCTCCCAAGCTATATGTGGGACTAAATCAAAGAAAAGATAAAAGCTAAAAAAATCCAAACCCACAATACAAAACTATTTTAGAAATTTTACAATAGAATTTGATTTTTCAAGTATAAAAATTACATATATAATCATTAATGTTGCTAAACGCTATTCTCTATCTCATTAGAAACAGTAAGTAATTATGTGATTTGTATGTATATTATCCACAAAAGAATTTAATGGGGTACACATATATATAGTTACCCTATAAAACCAACATTAATTGTTGGAAAATTTTAAAATACCGTGTACACATATGCTATTATTTTTCCAACAAATTAACATTAATTTCATTCCTTATGTAGGGATCAAATAAAATATTACAAGGTTTACAGCATACTACAACCAAGTAATTAAATCTCTCTCTCTCTCTCTCTCCCTNTTTCAACCCTATAAATGCACCACTTGTATTGATTTTTGATAATGCCAATGACACTTTTAACTCTGCTCAAGTTTTCTAGAATTCGAAGTTGTATATTGGAATGGCCATCAATAAGCCAATATCGTTAGTGATCAGTCACACCTCATCTAGTATTGATACTGACCATCGATATCACACACTTGATCTATCGTGTGTTCGGTGGTGCACCACCTTATCAATTCCAATGAGGCCCCAATACTAAAAAGATATTCTTAAATAAGTGTTGTCACATATAAACTCCACTACTTCATTTCTCCCAAGCTATATGTGGGACTAAATCAAAGAAAAGATAAAAGCTAAAAAAATCCAAACCCACAATACAAAACTATTTTAGAAATTTTACAATAGAATTTGATTTTTCAAGTATAAAAATTACATATATAATCATTAATGTTGCTAAACGCTATTCTCTATCTCATTAGAAACAGTAAGTAATTATGTGATTTGTATGTATATTATCCACAAAAGAATTTAATGGGGTACACATATATATAGTTACCCTATAAAACCAACATTAATTGTTGGAAAATTTTAAAATACCGTGTACACATATGCTATTATTTTTCCAACAAATTAACATTAATTTCATTCCTTATGTAGGGATCAAATAAAATATTACAAGGTTTACAGCATACTACAACCAAGTAATTAAATCTCTCTCTCTCTCTCTCTCTCTTTCTCTCCCTCTCTCTCTCTCCTCTCTCAGTATCTATAAATATATGTGGAGCAAGCTGGGTGCAAAAACTAAAGAAACATTTCTAGCTAGGTAGAAATATGAGTACTAGCACCAGTAATAAGCATGGTCATCTGTTTAAACTTATTGCTTTGGTTGCCCTAACCCTAGTAATAGGGTGCTCATCTGCAGCGTCATCGGTAAATGATTATTACTGGCGTGATCCAAAAACTTGTTTTCAAAAACTAATTTACACTTGAACTAAACTATATATTGAATCACATCTAAAATTGCATTTTCACTTTACTATAAAATCCTATATTGATTTCATTGAAAACACACAAACAACATTTTTTTATTTTACAAAATCCTACATGATTTTATTGTAAATTCTAAAAAAATTTAGATGTAGTACAAGATGTATATTATTATAGGTGTAAATTAGTTTTTAAAAATAAGTTTTTGGATCACGAACCAAACAGGTTTAAACTTCAAATAGTTTGTTTTTTTGAGAATTCAGCACTTAATGGTATTTAGCTATGAAAAAAGTGACCACTTAAAAAAAATTATGAGAGGAAGACTCACGTAAGTATCCGAGCTAACCCATATATAGAACTAAAACATGCATAAATATAAACAAAAGTCCAATACTTTCTTCAGATTTCTAAATAGTCTTCCACCTTAAATACACAATTTTGTAGGGCTCACATGGAGATTATTCAAGTTTTAAGTTTTTTTTTTTTTTGTCTTGTATATAATGATATATATAATAGTGTGAGAAAAAGTGGGCTGTTAACAAAGAAAAAGATCAGGTGGAATTAGAGTTTTCCATTACCTCAGTAATTAATTACCTGATTTGTGTCCTCAAAAGAACTTAATTGGAACACACACAAATACCCCATAAAACCAACATTAATTTCTTTCCACATTTAGGGATCAATTACAAGTAATTTACAGCACTATAACCATATAATTAAATCTCTCTCTCTCTTTTTCTCTCTCTATATATATGGAGCAGCTAGCAATTAAGCTGCAGCAAGAAATGAAACAGCTCTAGCTAAGTAGCAATAAGAACGATGGGTCGTGGTCATCTGTTTAAACTGATGATTGCTTTGGTGGCCTTTATCACCATAGTAATGGGGTGCTCATCAGCGACCTCGGTAGTGACGTTCGGCGGCGCCAGAAATCAAATTATTTCCCAGCGTAAGATTCATGTCCATGCGTGGAAAACGATATATCTCAGGATAAGATTATGACACTAGCTAGTCCATTTCAAATCGAAGGACGACGATCTTGGGTGGCAATTCCTCTATTACAAACAGAGTTACAGTTGGAAATTTCGAATCAATTACTGGTTTACAACACTCTTTTGGTGCTATATGGGATGGAATAACGGGACTGATCGATGGCCAACTCGTACAAGGAAGCTTCAAAATCTATGAAGTTACCAGAGACA
This sequence comes from Macleaya cordata, assembly GCA_002174775.1. Taxonomy (NCBI): domain Eukaryota; kingdom Viridiplantae; phylum Streptophyta; class Magnoliopsida; order Ranunculales; family Papaveraceae; genus Macleaya; species Macleaya cordata. Next base: position 17,428 of record MVGT01001204.1, read on the forward strand.
CACCAAACGCTGTGGTACTCAATGCTTTTGGTCTGTTCGTAAGGAAGGCGTTTTCTTTAAGGATTTCGTGGAATATAGATTGTTGTATTCTTGGCCTTCAAACTCCAGTATTGAAGGATTGATCCATCAGGATATATATAATATCATTTAGGACTACTATAAGCTCATATGAATGATCAATTAAGAAAAAAAAATTTTAATAAATGAATTATTTTTATAGTATGTTATAAAATGTGCTGCTAACTTTGTTAATTAGTTTCTTCTTTTTTATTATTATGAATTTTTTTAGTAATGCTATTCTTACCAAAGTCTTTACCACATTAGTCAATTTTAAAATTTTGTGGGGCCATTGAAGATGATCAAAGAATTTATTTTTATTAAGGATGTTTTTTTACCACGTAGATTTTCCTGAAGAAAAAAAAAAAACCTGTTCTTAAACTTTTAATCTAAAAAGATTAATTCAAAACCAGCAATCTATTATTTAATCATAGAATTATGATCTCCTCACCTTCAAATATTCCAAATCATAGTCATATGATCAAATCAGGCCTTCCCTCAAGACTTAAGAGACCAGGGGTCCGCGGTTTGCTTCCTATTAAATATCTCAATTCTAGTTCTGGTCGATCGAGTTTGGTTATGGTATATTAGTACTCGAACAAGTAGAACCAAAATCGGCATAAAGAGTTCTAATTTTGTTCGGTTTTTGGGTATCTAATTTTTTAATATGTACTTAATTCTTATATTTTAGCCAAAAACTCTTACTTGAAACGTATTTTAGGATTTACTCCAACAAACGTTTTCATTTAGTCTAAGGCCCCTAGGTAACTTCACACACTGAAACTCTCAGAGGGGGTTTCACTGAAACCCCCAGGGCCTTAAACTAAAAGAAAACGTTTGTTACGCTAAATCCTAAAATATTTTTCAACTAGGAATTTTTGGCCAAAATCCCCATATAAAAAAGGGAAAAATCGATGTTTGTAATAAACCGATTCTGATTCTCAACATTTGGTTGTGGCTCATTGGCTATTAGAGTGTTCGGAATGACAGAATCTGAATCGAATATAATAATAATGGTTTCCGCCCTTAGTGGTTTTGATTCCATTGCTTGAGCAAGTCTATTAGGTACCTCAAACAACTATCAAATCCATATTTTTATTTTATTAATTAAAAATAATTTTGAATAATCATAACAAAAATCTCATTTTATACAGAAACGCATTAGACTTGCCCATCCTTACGGGTGGAAACCAAGAACAAATGTCCATGGACCTCCGTTCTTGTACGGTTCGGGTTTGTGTAAACGGGTACGAATTGAAACCTTACCGGATTATAACACTCGTGCGTAATATACGTGCACAATTCCCTACTATTTATAAACCTAAGTCGCGAGACTCTTCCAGATTTGCGGAAGAAGAAAAACGAAGACGTAAGTTACCTGTTACTTCTCTGTTTGTTCTTTCTTTCTATAAGATTTATACTATTTCTAAGATTCTCAAAGCTTCGATCTCTGTAAGTCTGTCTTTGGATTTTGCTAGTTTCAATTTGTTCTTTGATCTACCGAAAGAAAGGGGTTCTGCTTTGAGGTTTAATGGTTTTTTCTAGTTCTCTTTAGCTGTCTATTTGGTTTTGGGTTTTGCTTTTAGGTTTACGTCTAGGGTTTGTAGTTACGAATCTTTCTTTATATCATTTAATTGTTTTTACAATTCGTTTTTCTTTGAACAATTCTTAAATTTTAGGGTTCAAGAATTCTTAGTAATGTTTTTGAGTATTTCTACCTTCTGCCTTTCCTGTTTGATATATGATTCTACTTCTGCTTATTTTCTGTGTCTCTAATTGATGTTCTTGCATTTATTTTTGGTGGAAGAAATTTATTTATGTGTGTGGTAACACTGCCATTGTTGCAGGTTTCCTGTGATTGTTTTGAAATGGCGGCAACAGAATCGAAGGTAGTGACCGAAGATGCAAAGATAGATCTTTTTGAAGATGATGATGAGTTTGAAGAATTTGAAATTAACGAAGGTAACTTTGGGGGCATTTTTTTTTTTTGCAATTCAAACACATGTTTGTCTGCCTAATGTTTCTTTTGTGGTAGGCCTAATTAATTCAGGTTAGATTTATTGTCAGTCCCTTTAACACGCCATTGATTTGTCGATTAAAATACAGTGGATTTGCCAAGTTGCTAACTTCATGTAACTTCATATTTCTATGAACTTGATTCTTCTATGATAAAATTTAAGACCCATGTATTTGGGTAAAGAAAAAAAGGTTCCAAGTCATGGGTTCCAGATGAAAAGCTTTAACTGTTTTACATTATTTCTTTTATTTATTTTTGATCGATAACTACATTACCTTATTTCATCCCTGTTATAGTAGTTTCTGTATCTAAATCCTGTTTGCAACCTATTTGTTAAAAGGCATTGCTAATTCCCTTTTGGATCTCACCATGTTTTTTGAAATTGGTGTATTGACAATTAATTTCTTGTTGTCTGTCAATCATGTCGTGCAAGAATTTTTCATTTCACCTAGATTTTGCTGATAAAGAATTGTTTGGCTTATTTTTTTTCCTACGCATGTGTGGGTCAAAAGCATGCTTTCTTATCTAAGTAGTCGGGCTCGGATTCGGATCAGACTCGGCCAGAGTCCGATCCCCGAGTCAGACCGATCCTGGACGAGCCACTCGGCTGTGACTCGGCCAAGCCCAATCACAAATCCCTACCCCCTCTCCATAGCCCATAAATTTTGAAAAGATAAGGAGAAGAAAAAGGGGAAAAATCGCCATTCCTGCTGTAGCAGCGAAAGAAAAAACTGCAGAAGCTACCTGTTATTGCTGCTCTAAATTGAAGAAAGAAGAAGAGAAGAAGAAGAAAAAGGAAAAAAAATTCATTAGCAGCTATGTGCTACTGCTGCTGCCTGTAAATCGAAGAAGAAGAAGTAGACTTGGAGAGGATGAGCATAGCAAAGACGTGGGGGCTATGATAGATGACTAGACAAACTAGAAAATTGATGAAATCTTAAGGAGCAATTGAGCAAAACGTGAGGGAACTGGACAATAGCCTGAGTAGGGATAATATAATTAAAGCAAAATTGATTGAGATGGTTTGCCCATGTACAGTTAACCAGTGATGGCATCAATCAGAATAAGAGCCTTTGTATGCTTTAAAGGATGGACGGCCAAACGTGATGAAATGAGTTGAAACATTGGAGTATATGCACGACCTACATCACTCTACGTAGGTTCTTGTCTAGATGAAGCATGTATACGTGTTGCATGACAGAGATGGTGGCGCAAGGAAGTTAGGCAATTTGTAAGCACTAAAGCTGGATGCTATATTCTGTTTGGATCTGCTATAGTAGTTTTGATCTTGATGCCATATTTTCCCAGGTAACATGATATTGATAGTTCGTGGTATCCACTTGAACCATTTTTTTTTTTATTTCTTTGCTATACGAGGGTCTCCTTTTCTTTCTTCTCTTCCCCCACCTAAATTGTTTGTGTTTTTGTAATAATTAGCAGTCTAAACATTTTCATGTGATTGATGGTCATAGTTTCTATGGTTAATCTGTGCCTAATTCGACATGTTTTATTGACATTGGTAGATTGGGACGACAAAGAAGAAGGAAAAGATGTGACTGAGCAGTGGGAAGATGACTGGGACGATGATGATGTGAGTGATGACTTCTCTCTGCAGCTAAGGAGAGAATTAGAGAGCAAGGTTGAGAAGAGCTAAGTCCATCATCCCCACCTGCATTATATTTCCGCCCTTCATATTTTGATGTAGTAACAAATACAGAATAGCATATGTACAACATAGACAATGGGGTTGCATAGAAAAACTTACTTCTGATCAGAAGCGAAAACTCATGCTTCTTGTTTGTTTGTCTGCGAATCTAACCCGGAAGTTCAAATGTTGGTTCTCTTGGCTACAAGTCTTGACTACTTAAAATCTCACGTATTTTACACTATTTTCTGACTTTTGCAAGTAAAAACGAAAACACCAAATCTAGAACATATTTCTCTTTTTATTGAAGGATAGCATAGATATAGTTAGTTTAAATTTAAACTTCTCACATTTGACTAGCAATGTGAGGATCTCCCTCTCTTTTTCTATCACTTTGGCCAGGGATAAATCAATCTAGCCTTTTCTGCACTTGGGATATAAAAGTAAATGCCATCGGTCTTTACATAGCGAATGCAGTTGAATGCACAAACTGGATTGTCCCTTGAAGATTTGTATATGTCGAAACTTCCCATTACAAGTTTGCCGGCCTTATTGTCCCAATACCCAATTTTACACCAGAAGAGTGTTGTCTGATCAATATTGTCATGAAACCTCCAAGTATAGTTCTCATTGAAATGGATGTTATGCTCACCAAGATCGTCGTCCTTGGATTTGCAATGGATTGTCATACTCTTATTTATAGCTAAATTATTATGCACCCACACACGTATTCTACCAACCATGATGCTTGAAACTGACGAACATCCCCACAAAAAAATTAATGCCATTACCACCACAGCAAGTCGCAAGAGTTGATGACGACGACAATCCATTGTTCTTAATGTTGCTGCTTATCTTTCTCTCTCTTTCTAGCTCTAGCTCTCTCTCTTCGTATTCTTTATGTTAATGGTTTCATTTGGTCCTTTAAGTAGCTGAACCTGCTCTGTTTCAAACAAGCTAACTACAGTTATGAATTGAAAGGTTATACTCCACATTAAATTCATTTAGGGCTAACGACAGAGCATAATCTGCAACATCCTATCTAACATCAACAAATTTAAGGACAGCTTTGTGTATATAAAGATTTTGTATTCTTTTGAACCGAAGGAAATGGATATTCCCAGTTTTATGCTTGTTCAACTCTTTCCAGTGCTTTACAAATGCCACTTGGCCTTTGGAAACCATATCCAGTGGCCTCGCCCTCAGCCTAACATTTGGCTGGTCTTAGGTTTTGGGCTTGGGTCTAGGAAACTAAACCTGTAGTGAATTCGTGTCTTCTGGATGGGCGATTTTAGAGGAGGGATTCAGTTGGACCAGGGATTCAGTAGAATTTAGTTTCCCTTGTCTGTTTGGTTTCCATGAATCCCTGGAAACATGTTTCCAAGGAAACTAAAATTCCAGCAAATCTCCCACTTAAGAGTCCTACTTCCCCTGAAATTTGTCGGAAAATTTTGGTTTATTTATACCCAACTTTTTATATGTTAAACCCCACATTATTCTTATAATTTTCTTACAAGTTTTATCCTCTTTATTCTTACACTTCGTTTACACTGGATTGTGGGGCTCACATAAAGATAACAAAACGAAGTGTATTGGCGATTTTATATGCCATTCACTAGAAATGCATTTTTACTGAGAGAATTTGGCCCAAACATGGTCAATCTAAGATGAGATCTAACAACCTGATTGACATGCGGCGAGATTTCTTGGCGCTGACTCATTTTTTCGTTTCTTTCATTTAAATTTTTTTTAAAAAAAAAATAGTAATTGAAAGAGTACAAGGACAAGTAAAAACTATTTTTGCTTACAAACAATTCAGGCGAGTCAGATTCAGATATCTAGAAAAAACAACCAACTTCCAAACACAAAAAAGAAAAGTACCAAACCATCAAATCTTATTGCTTATTTATAATCAGTAATCCCCTTATCCTGTCCTATAGGTTTTGTTTGATTTGGTAATACATATATATATGGGTTAACCCTGAACTTCTTGCTCAGAACCTCAGATCACTCTGGCCATTTATAAATCAATTTATACTCACCATGTTCCCCGGAATTAAGATATATTCCATCATCACGGGCAAACCATCTGCAATCAGCTCCACATCTAAACAGATCCCTTGTAGCCCTAAAGATATTCATGCGAAACGCCCATGTGAAATTCTCACCGCGAGCAAGTACATGCTTGCCGAGATCATTCTTTTGATTTGCAATGGATGGTCATCGGCGTTACAATCCTACTTATATCGTGCTCCACGTAGACATGTAATTTGTCAAAATAGACGCCGCCACGACCAGTGTCGGATGAACACAAGAGCAATGCCAAGATCACCAGAACAAGTTTGAATGTATGATCATGCAGTTGAAGAAACCACCACCACCACCACCCATCTCTGTGTTTGTTTTCTGCTCAGACTGTAATGTTGGTTCCCTCTATATATTGAGAAACTCTGTTCTAACAAAGAAGGA
>MVGT01001204.1:23781-35781 GCA_002174775.1 Macleaya cordata
GCTCATTTAATTCTGGAGACTTGTGGAGATTCCATGCATTTTATTTTGGCATAACAGATGGTGTGCTAAATAATGTCATGTCGAAAATTCCCTGAGCTACACAGATAATTTGAATCACAGAATCCGCTTATACCTTAACATTTAACTACTAACTTATCTTACCCATAAAAAAAAATAAAGAAATTAACTAGAACAAAATCACACGTACAAACTTATAAAACAACATATCTTTTATTAATGGATGATTGATTCATCATCGAGCACATCTGATCACTCGTAAAATTTCACTTGCTGGGCCAGTGATATACCAAATCCTTATCAAAGTGAATGCCATCCGTTTGGACAGAACGATAGTAATGACGACTACCATGATCCCTTATGTATTCATATATCTTAAAGCTTCCCTGTACGGCCCGTCCTGCCTTGACATCCCAATACCCAATTCCACACCAAAAGAGCGTCGTTCTGATGAAATTCGGGTGAAAACTCCAAGTATAGGTCTGGCCGTAAGGGATGGAATGCTCACCAAGGTCATCGTCTTTGGATCTGCAATGGATCACCATGTTTGTATCTTTGGGTAAACTATTTGTCACATAAACATGTGTTTTGGGATTGAACGTAAAGCCCGAAACAGATGAGAATCCACACAACATTATGGTTAATGCAGCCGCAATGAGGACCGCAGCAAGTTGCCTTAGACGACGATCCATTGTCGTTGTTGTTGTTGTTGTTGTTGTTGTTGTTGCAGAGCTAAAGTCCTTTCGGGATATATATAGTTGATACTGTGGTAGAGATCAATGCATCATCCGAGTTAAACTCTAGGTTGTACAAGGAAAATGAATGGTACACCTTTGCATGGCTAAAAAAGTAATAATAGGGAGGATAGCAGTTTAATATTTTGGTGTGTTGAGGCCATGGAGCACATTGGCGCGCGCAAAAAGACAAAAAACTCATTCTACTAATTTCCCTTTTGACACGTGGCGGAGAGAGAAATTTTTTGCTTTTTCAAGTTAAAATGACTATAACTTCCAAAATATCTGTGTAAAGTATTTTTTAAGATCTTTCAAACAAGATCAGTCATGGATACCAAATTCGAAAAAAAAAAAACTTCAAACACGAAGCGAATGCAAACTTAGATCTGCATACAATTTAGTATGCAAATTATAATTTGCATACAATAGTTAAGATTGCACATATGAGTTCCTACATTTGAATTTACTTACCATGAATTTCAATACTTTACTGAACATCAAAATAAGCAAATATATAATGCATATAGGCTAAAACAAAGTTGCAGAAACTTAGAATTTCAAAAAAAAATTATGCAAATTACAACTTGCATACTCACTAGGTTTCTAATTCTGCATTTCAAGTTCAGCAATACAATATTGAACATAAAAACATGCAAATGTATAATGCATATAGGCTAAAAAAAGTACAGAAACTTAAAATTTTAAAAAATATGCCATACAAATTATAACTTGCGTACTTACTCGGTTTTCAACTATGCATTTTTGGTTTAACAATACATCAATAACATCAAAATAAGAAAATTTGATATGCTAATAGGCTTACAAAAGTGCAAATGCTCAAATTTGAGAGAAATAAACTATACAAATTACAACTTGCATCTCACCTGGGTATGCAATCTGGATTTGCACAGTCAGATTATAAATTTTTTTTTTGAATTTAGTATTTTTGTCTAATCTTGAAAAAAGCTTTCCAAAAATATAAAATTTATCCAAAACTGATTTGTAGATTAAAAGTTATAGCATTTTAAAGTTACAAATATTATTTTTTCTCTCTCCGCCATGTCATCATTTACTAGAAAACAAAGCAGTTAAGGATGAGCAGTTTGCATACACAGAAGGATAGTTTAGGTATGCAAAATTAACATTTTAAAAAAAAAACTACCGCAAATCTTTTACTCACACAAACAAAAAAGCGGAGAAACTGTGCATACAAATGGGATGGCGCACATCCTCTCCATCATTCCTCACAAAAAGGGGGTTTCCAACCTTTTGGTGTTTAATGTAATAGCAATACTGACTGTTATTAGTTTTTCCTTATATAACCTTTAAAACGTACATGTGGCAAAACGCGACGCGTCATTTATTAATTTTGATGACTAAAGGGTTAATTAAAACTCATTAAAAAGCTTTTCTGAGTAATGCTATCACTTAAAATCTGAATAGAGGAGGTGCCACGTGGAAGTTTTCGAGATTTAAATGAATATATTTTTTCTGCGGCAGTACTAGGGTTACAGAAAAAGCTACAGAATTTGGTACAGAAGGCACAATTTACGGTGAGATTCATATCACTTTAGGATAGGGTGCGAATTACAAGGGTATGTGAAATATATTGACCGTTGGATTAGCCTTCTGTAGCAAATTCTGTAGGAATTTGTTGTAACTTAAGCATTTTTATTTTTTCTATGAGGCTTGTAAGTATAGCTTAAATAAATCGTTTAAGCTGTCATTGTGTCACATATTGCCCGCTAGAAAACCCTCATGTAAAAAGGTTCGGTTAAACTTAATTTTAAGCAAAGAAGTTAAAACAACAACAATCTATTTGTAATCGATCGCTTGTGCATTTTCAGTCCCTTTTTTCAATACAACTTTATCCCTTTCAATATAAGCTCCTAAATTGACCTTCATATGTTGACTTGATTAAGTTGACCTCTACGACGACTAACAGACCACCGCATGGTGACATCCGATTTGATGTTGCTAAGAATTTGTAGTCTGGATAGACTTATTCTGATGATGATGAGTTTGGCTGCTTGTAAACCAATTCAGGAATAGTTGGCCATCCTTTAGCAGGAATGCTAAAATATATGCCGTCGTGCTTGACAAACCGAAGGCATAGTCTACCGCAATCATCTATGTCCCTGCTGGATTTATATATGTCAAAAGCTCCTTTTACGACGCGGCCTGGAGAGGGTGAGTGACCACCAAATATTACACCAGAAAAGCGTCGTCTCCCAGAAATTCACCCGAAAGGACCATTGGAAATCCTGACCATAAGCGCGTTTATGCTCACCGAGATCGTCGTTCTTGGATTTGCAATGAAGGGTCATGGTGGTACCTGGATATAAATTATTGCTCACGTGTACATGAACTGTGTGATGGTACAATCCCAAACCTGATATCAAACATCCGAATACAGTGCAAGTCCGAGTCCCACCACAGCAAGTTGCAACAGTAGACCACGACCCATTGCCATTGTTGGTGTTTTTAGGTCATAAGGAACAAATGGGTGAATTTTTTGGGGGTGCTCATTTAATTCTGAAGAGAAGGAGATGCCATGCAATTGGTTTTGGTATAACAAATGGTGCGATAATAATAATAATAATGTGTCGAAAATTCCCCGAGCTACACCGATAATTTGACTCACAGAGAGGAGGGTATTGGGACCAAAGTCGTTTTTGTCCCAGGAGGACAAAACAGCCATCCGCAGTCCGCATTGATTTTCGGTTGGGCCCACAATTCAAGCCCTTATGCCGAAAATCACTTGGGCCATAGATGATTGTTTTGTCCACATGGAATAAAAAAGTTTTCGGTCCACATGTCATTTCTAGTAAAATAATTCTGCTTTTTATTGAATATTTAAATAATCTTTCTTTATATATTTATATATTTTAAAATTCTCGAATATAACAATGCAACTATTTTTGGCCGCTGATTTGGATGATTAAAAAATTGAGAGAATGAACCCACCAATTTAGCAACTTATAAAACAACAAGGTGCATTCTATGGGTTCCATATACTGGATTCATGTGCGAAGTTTAAAAATACAATGTAGATGATCTTAGGGCTGATTTTATCTTAATAAATAAGTTTATCTTTACAAAAATCAACCCTCAAATCATTTCCACGCAGGCCCAATAAAAAAGTGCAATCCAAGTGTAAAATTAAGTATATAGAAGAATAAAAAATTAAAACCCAAAATACGTGACGTAAATACAAATAATCGGCTTAGTTTGAACGGCTTTATAATTGTAGTCAAGGTCGACTCTGGGTCGGGTTCCAATAACCTGGCCGAGACTAGGGCGCTGCTGGACGGGCTACTCCTATACCAGCAGCTGGGCATCACCAATTTCATAGTCAAGGTCGACTCTAAACTCGTGGCAGGTTAGTATAATCGAAAATGTAGCATACCTTGGCATCTCTCTCTCTGGTGGCAGAGGATAAAAGAGGCCACAGGAAATCTGAACATCAATCTCAAACATGTTTATAGAGAACTAAACTCTTCCGCGGACTATATGGCCTCCTTACGTCTCTCGAGTAGATCAAACTGCAGCATCACGACTGATTTTCCAATGCGGCTAGTGGGTTTGGCTTGCCTAGAGAGACTAGGAATGCCTTATATCAAATTGGGTTAAGGGGCAGGATGGACCGACAGTCGGACACACTGTTTAAACAATTTTCTTATACCCTCCTTGTCCCCCGTTTTCTAACGATAAGGCTAGAGGTTTCCCGTGTTCTGCATGCATTTGTGTTTACATTTGGTATTAGGCATGGGGAGGTTAGGCATTATGTCCCCCTCCTGTTAGGTCTTTTTTCATATCATTAAATTTTCCTCACTCCGCCGAGATTCTCCAAAAAAAAAAAAAAAAAGTAAATATAAAGATGTATTTTTTTATTAATGGCTGAATTCATCATCGACCACATCTGATCATTAGTAAAATTTCTCAATTATTATTGCTAGCTAGGCCACTGATATTTCAAAACCTTGCGGTCCTTTCCAAAGTATATGCCATCAGTCTGGACAAAACGAAAGCAGTGAAGAGTACAACCAAAATCCCTTACAAATTCGTACATCTTGAAACTTCCCTGTACCACCCGCCCTGCCTTGGCGTCCCAATACCCAATTCTGCACCAGAAGAGCGTCGATCGGGAGTAATTCAGGTGAAAACTCCAAGTGTAGGTCTGGTTGTAAGGGATTGAATGCTCGCCAAGATCGTCGTCTTTAGATTTGCAATGGATCACCATGTTTGTATCTTTAGGTAAACTATTGGTCACGTACACATGTGTTTTGGGATTGAACTTGAATCCCGAAACGGACGAAATTCCACCCAACTTCGCTGTTAATGCGGCCGCCACAATGACCACCGCAAGTTGCCTAAGACGACGCTCCATCAATGTTGTTGTTGTTTTCTCCGTCACTGCTACTTTCAGCTAGCTCCGATGGTTTTGGTCCTTTTAAGTAATTGATTAATAAGTGGGTTTTTTTTTTTCCTCTATTAAATTCATCATTTAATGTCAACAACTGCAAGCCTGTAACCTAACTTAATCAATACATGTGGAGTGGTGAGAGCTGCAGGATAAGTGTCTTGCTCAGTCCTCGTACACATGGGTAAACAAAAAATGTAAGAGAAAATTTGAGTTATCCCACCATTCCATGGATATCCAATATTTAAGGCCGGGCCAGCCCTCTAAATCAGGACTCTAATTTGAGGGGTTTAGGAAACTTTTTTTTTTTTTTTTATTTGGAAGGGAACTATTGCCAAGATTACAATATGCCGTAAATACACGTAGAATAACAACGTACCTATATTTATTATCAGATTACATGGGACAAAGTTAACGGCAATACCACGGCCAAGAAGTTTTGATCCCAAGACCTCCTACTACCAAAGATTTTATGGGAGGGATGTACAACCATTGAGCCAAAGGCCCATATACAGGTTTTAAGAAACTCTTGCTAAACATATATTATTAAATTTGAGCTTAATTATGTTAATCATGCTGATTCAAACAATTAGTTAATTAAGCATAATGTCCAAATTATAATATCATGATTAAGCAGAGGTTCAAGTAAAAAATTATAATAAAACTAATTAAGCACAACAATTAAGTCTAAATATATAATTAATATCATGATCATTTCAAATTGTAATTAACTGACAATATATGCCTCATTCATCCATATACATCGCTTAGATCATTTCCTCTTCGGCACAAAAACTCGAGCCCATAAGTGCTTTCGGTTCACAACAAACTTGACTTTGGGCTGGCCATTCAGTATGTTGTCAATCACTGAGAAATGCGTGAAAATAATGCGTCCGTACTGAGGAGGATTATTATCATCTGGTGTACGCTCCATTAGAACGTCTTCCACCACAGGACCCCAATTTAAGGTGAAGAAATGAATAATTTCTTCACGGCTCAATGGATATCCGTTGGAGAACGTAAGGAACATGGACCTATGATCTGGTGAAATCCACTGCGCCTCGCGCAATGTAAACTGTCTTGCAAATGGGTTCAAAGTTGATGATGAATGAATTGGGTTCTGATCGGAAGGCAGAAGTCTAACTTGTGTATTTGATCCTTCACCAACGCCCCTAACTACGGGATGAACCATATTATCCTCCACTTGCTTGGCAGTATTTTCATCGAATATAACAGTACAAACAGTTTTCATAATATAGGTTACACGATTTAGCAAGATATCGCGGTTGAAATAAAAGAACCTACGATTCATAGGTTCATCAAGTATTTGTTCCAAAAAAGGTGTATCGTTAATACCTCTAGGTTGTTCACCATTAATGGGGTCCATGCATTTGAGACATGAAGCCGTTTCATCGAAAATGGCTTCCACAACAGAATCAACATTACCATATAATTTTTGAATGAGGTCGTAAAACCCCAATTCCTCAAGTAACAACCATACCGCAATCACCAATCTTGCCAATACGATAGGTCTTCTCATACGCCCGATGAGTCGACTGAATAAGTGACACTCCATTAGGTAGAAGCCACGTAGCAAATCATCGGTGGTTCCTTTGGATGCCATCTTGAAAGTAGTCAAAGATGAGTATACAAGTAAGGTGGAGGTTGGTTTAAGACGATGTTTCGCGGCGGTCTAAAGCAACCTTGAACCTGGAACCCAATGAAGTGAATGATTTAAGAAGGAAGAAGTAAGAAAAATGAAAGCTACTGTACGTAATGCAACTGTAAATTTGAACAGACGATAGCTTAGTATGGGCAATATATAGTTGGTTCTCAGGTATAGTATAGGTTGTCAAATTTAATGTTCATATCTTTCCAGACCTCACTAAGTGACCGTTATTTATTTTTTCCTTATACAGCCTTCACATATTTAGTACATGTGGTAACAACTCAGACCCGCTGAGCTGTTATACAAGTCATTCATTAATTTGGATGACTATAGGTTCATTCAAATTAAAAAACATTAATCATCATCTTAATTTCCTTTCATAAACAAGTCCGTTATTGTGTTATATGTTGTTGGGTATCACATATATAAGAAGCTACTCAAGTCCATGAACCCGTATTTTAGGGACGTATTTAGTACGTTGATGATGGAGAAATCATTGTCAAGTCAATCATCTAGAAAAAAAGAGCGGGTTCGACAATACCTTTTCTAACTACTACTTAATATCATTGTGTGGTAATTCTCTAACTCTTTACATGCAAGTCCTTTTGGTCGTAACTCCGCTATTTCTTCAAAAAGGAAAGGAGGTAGGTGTGTTGGGTTCATCGAACCAGCCTGGCACAACTTACTTCGGGCTTAATAATTAAGCTTGGTTTAATTTGAAATTTAAACTTAATTAGTTTACCATATATAATTTATAGTGAGTTGTTTGAAATTAATTGGTAGTTCCACACGGATGACTACTTTAGGTATAGAGCTGTTGAAACATAATTAAATAAGGACCAAAATCATCCTTATACTAACCAATATAATAAAACACAATGTTTATAAAATAAAGAACGGTCTAGATTTGTTTATCTAACAAATCTTAGCCGTTCTTTATCTTATACACAAACTAATATATATATATATATATATATATATATATCAATGATATATTTAGTAAATAGAGAGTATCTAAAAGGTGTAAAGTTCATAAATAAATAAAAATAGTGTACAGGTAGAATAAAAAGAATGTATGCATATGATGTGGACCACTCTTAGAGTTTTCGCTTCAAGTACCATATTTGGTGGTGGGACTCTAAAGGCCAAATGGAAGACCAAACTTTGGATGTATATAAAGCTACAGAGGGACATAGGTGATTGTGGTCATCTATGCTCTCGGTCGGTCATGCCCAATGGCATATAATCTGTCACGAATCAAAATTTTGTATTGAAATATCCTTGGCCAAAGTTGTCCATAACATAGATTGAGACATCGGGAAATCCAGTAATTAGTACTTATATATAAGTGACTTGTATGAGCTCATACATGCGTTATAATTTCTAGGTTTATCATTTTGATTTCTTGCTCGATTAATCATATTTATAAAGCTAATTCAAACAAATGTGATTATAAACAAATGCACGGGTTCAATATTTTCTATATAATTAATAGCCACTTTTATACCCGAAAATACAGTCCGTCTTTTGTAATTTGGGTTCACTAGAAAACTAAACGGAATTAGTCACAGTGCTTTTAGTGGCTCTCTGCAAAAACCGTTGCAAATAGTGGGTCAGTTGCTACATTGTACTGTATTCGTAAAAAGATGTAAAATTGCCGCAAAGGAGTAACCTGTTAGCTATGGTTTCCACTTTTTTTTTTGGCTTTAATTAAGGACTAGACAGGGATGAAATTTGTGATTAAGCTGCATCCCAAAATAATAAGATTTGATAAGCATTTTTCTAATTATAGTGTGACAAATAATTAATTTGCGATCTGTCCGGAATGAACAACTATAGCAGACTGGAAGAGCCACTCACTACGAGTGGAAAAGCCGCTAGCTGGGGGTTAGTACTTGGTATGTACCAGCGGCTTGGGTTCACGGGCCCTATTCAAAATAATAATAATAATAATAATAATAAACGATGCCAGCATTTGGTGTGTTATTGTTTTGGGGTTTTTTGTTTGGATGCCTTAGTCTTGTTAGTCTTTGTTCCAATAACCAGAGGTGAACATTGTCACCTTATTTTACATATTTTACCCTTCTTAGTTTCTGTTAGGTGAAAAAGCGAAAAAACAAGAAAACAAAAATTTCCCCTTTTTTTCCTTTTACTTGTATAAGTCGATAAGCTTTCCAGACTTGTTAAAACGGGTCCAGCCGGAGTTGATGATGAATGAGTTGCGACATTTAAGACTTGATCGAGTAGTGCACCTTGTGTACTTGATCCTTTACCAGATGCTTTGATTACTCGACGAACCACAAGATCCTCAACTGTATTCTTCGATCGGTTATGCATATAGTTGATGAGATCCATGCAGTTGAGACATGGAATTGTTTCCGTAAAATTGAGTCGACCTAGAATCAACACTTGCAGATAGTGTGAATGAGATTATAAATCCCTAGTTCCTCAAGTAATAACCACAATGCTATGACTATTTTCTCTAAGAACATAGGCTTCTCACATCTACAAGAAGATTGAATCAATCACGGTCGAGTTTGTGGAAACAAGTGATTGAGGAGTGAATACATACGTAAGGTACTGTAAAGAATGCAACTGAATCCAAAGAGGTTGGATCCAAAAGAAAAAAGAAAAAAAAAAACCCTAAGGGACATCTCATAGTGAGCTAATCCTAGTATATTGCATGTTGAGTAGGTCGAGTTTGATTTAGGTCTTTGGACATTATATAGTTTGTGATTTGCTATTGTAAATTTCAATGACATGCATATATATTTAATTGACATTACTATACATGTGAATCCAACTTAGCCGTGCTGAAAATTTAATTGTAATATATTCTCTACTAACTTAGTGACCGTTAGTTTATAAATCCTTATAGAACGTTTAACATCGTTTATACACGTGGCAGCAATCCACACGCTGAATTGGTGTATAGTATCAATTATTAATGTAGATGATTGTAGCGTATCTCAAATTAAATCAATGAGATCCAAAAGATTTTGTTTTTTAAACCAGTCTGTTCTGGTTTGATTGAAACTTAACAAATAAACAAGTCGAGCTTGAACGACATTAAGTACCGTATCTTTTTTTGTTCTTAAATAGTATATGTCTTAATTTTCAAGATAATCTACCATAATTGGTTCTCAATTAGATATTTTGGACATGCCCTTTTATTTTGATACTAGCCCGTGGGTTGACTTTGACAACAAATTTACTTTCCCCTCTCACACGCTTGAAGGAATAAATTATACGGCACATTATTTGATTAAACAGTATGCACATAATGTGGACTACTTTTGGAGTTTTCGCTTCGAGTGCCAAATTTGATAAACAATATATAAAAAGTGTAGAATTAGTATGAGTTTATAAATAAAAAAAATAATGTACAAGTAGATTAAAAATGATGTATGTGGACTACTATTGGAGTTTTCGCTTCGAGTGCCATATTTGGTGGTGGGACTCTAAAGGCCAAATGGTACCAAACTTTCAATGTATATAAAGCTACAGGGGGTCATATATCAAGCTAATTCACACTAATGAACTTATATACAAATGCACATGTTCAATATTTTCCATATAATTTTAATAGCCACTTTCTACCCGAAAATACAGTCCGTCTTTTGTAATTTGGGTTCACTAGAAAACTGAACGGCATTAGTCACAGTGCTTTTTTGTGGCTATCCGCAAAAACCGTTGCAAATAGTGGGTCAGTTGTTAGATTGTAGTCTTAAAAAGATGAGGTATTTTTGTTTGTAAAATTGGGGCAGCTATGGTTTCCTGGTTTCCACTTCTTTTTTTTTTAGGCTTTAATTAAGGACTCTAGACCGGGACGAACTTTGTAATTTAACTACATCATAAGATTTGATAAGCATTTTTCTAATAAGAGGGAGGTTATTGCACCCCCTCTTAGACGCCCCCTTATAATGCCCCTTCTTGTGGGGCTCACATACGATGCAAATAGGGGCTGATTTTTTATAGATGTTCTCCTCTCTATGTATAACATCATATTAAAAAATCAGCTAGTTCAAAAATTTCTAACCCTCTCAAATTAGTCCTTAAAAAATTGGTAACTATTCAACTCTTTATTTGACCGTTGATTCAAAATTGATGGATTTAAAGTTAAAAGTCTCAGAACGAGCTGATTTCAGGTGAGTATGTTCTCTTCACCATATAGATCATTCTATAAAAAAATCAGCTCCTAGATGTATTGTATGTGGACCCCACAGGGGATGGATGATATAAGGGGCTATATAAGGAGGGCGATATAACCTGACCCTTTTCTTATAATAGTGTGACTAATAATTAATTTCCGATCTGTCCGGAATGAACCAACTATAACAGACTAGAGGAGCCATTCAGTACGAGTGGTAAAGCCGCTAGCTGGGGGGTTAGTACTTGGTATGTACCAGCGGCTTGGGTTCGATCCTGTTTCCACGGGCACCATTCAAAATAATAATAATAATAATAATAATAATAAACGATGCCAGCATTTGGTGTGTTATTGTTTTGGGGTTTTTTGTTTGGATGCCTTAGTCTTGTTAGTCTTTGTTCCAATAACCAGAGGTGAACATTGTCACCTTATTTTACATATTTTACCCTTCTTAGTTTCTGTTAGGTGAAAAAGCGAAAAAACAAGAAAACAAAAATTTCCCCTTTTTTTCCTTTTACTTGTATAAGTCGATAAGCTTTCCAGACTTGTTAAAACGGGTCCAGCCGGAGTTGATGATGAATGAGTTGCGACATTTAAGACTTGATCGAGTAGTGCACCTTGTGTACTTGATCCTTTACCAGATGCTTTGATTACTCGACGAACCACAAGATCCTCAACTGTATTCTTCGATCGGTTATGCATATAGTTGATGAGATCCATGCAGTTGAGACATGGAATTGTTTCCGTAAAATTGAGTCGACCTAGAATCAACACTTGCAGATAGTGTGAATGAGATTATAAATCCCTAGTTCCTCAAGTAATAACCACAATGCTATGACTATTTTCTCTAAGAACATAGGCTTCTCACATCTACAAGAAGATTGAATCAATCACGGTCGAGTTTGTGGAAACAAGTGATTGAGGAGTGAATACATACGTAAGGTACTGTAAAGAATGCAACTGAATCCAAAGAGGTTGGATCCAAAAGAAAAAAGAAAAAAAAAAA
>MVGT01002937.1:9343-23302 GCA_002174775.1 Macleaya cordata
CAAGTCTCCGAAGACTAGATCCTGCCTACGTGAACACCGCCTCTAGCGAGGATTCACCTGTTGTCTTGGACCTGTAAAAATAACGGTGCTAGGTCAAAACCTAGCCAGCAAGTTCACTAGTTCCCTTGGCTTAGATTCGGGTCAACCATATGCTTCACAAGTTTCAGTGTATTAACAACGATAAGATAACGAATAAAGTAATGTAAAGCAATGCGCAAGATTCACGGCTGTTGTGTTTTATGTTCTTCGATTAAGATTAAGTTCTCGTCTCAAAGAGTTCTCTCTAATTACTACCCACGTTTCACCCATTCCTGTAGTTCAATCGAGATACTGGCTATGCGCCATGTAAGTCTGATAAAACCGCCTCGAAATCCATCCCCCGAACACTAGTAACCCTGTCGGCGTTACTTACGTGTCAAGTGATTCCGTAGACCTCACTTGGCGATTCCGAAGACCTCGCTTGGAGAGGACCAGGCCTATACAGGACCTAACTATGTTTGCACACGTGCCAAACAAGTTATTTAAGCATACATCAAACTTATGGAAGTATCTTACACATTATCTATGTGTCCACAATCTCTCATCATCATGGAAATAGTTCTCAATAAGTCATTTATGCATTTTACACTTATAAATACATATCCATTATTAGCATGCATGAACATGATCATAATATCCTTCATACAAGAACTAATTACACAAAAGAAACTATCAAAAACCAATTTTAGGGTCAAAAGGCAATGCGTATCGATACTAACTTACATGCTGAGGGAGTATCAATACACCCTAAATGGGTATCAATACATGCTGTCAGATTGGGGTTGTATCGATACACCCTAAATGGGTATCGATACACCCTTTCAGATTGGGGCTGTATCGATACACCCTAAATGGGTATCGATACACCCTTTCAGATTGGGGCTGTATCGATACACCCTAAATGGGTATCGATACACCCTGGGTTTTCTCGCGATTCTGGGTTTTGTTCTTCAACAAAACTCCATGGAAACTTGGGATTTTGGCCTGCAACCTTAGGGGATTGTATACAAGTTAAATATACATAGATTTCATGCTCTTTAACCAATGAAAATCATACACACATGGATACATGCCTTCATTCATCTAGTTAACATATATTATCCATTAAAACCCAATTTCTATGCATTCATTCATGGATTAGGTTATGTAAACTAAGCATAAACCTAGCTTTCATGCAAGCATTTACTAAGACTTCATCAAAGCAAAGTGGAAGACCTAAGTCTACACCAAAAGAGCAAGTTACTACTTGCCTCAAATCACCAAGGAAGATGAAACCCAAGGAAGAAGAAGAAGATGAAGAAGATGATGATCCCAGCAACACACCCTTGATTTCTCTGAGATTCCTTCTTCACAAAACCATGGATCTCCTTCAAGTCTAGCTCTCTCCCTTGCTCTCCCTCTCTCCCAGCAGATCAGCCTCCCTCTCTTCCTCTCTTCCTCTCTTCCAAATAAAAAGGAAAACAAGAGAAAAGTGTTAAGTTAGGGTTAGTTATATTAGCCTAACCCTAAAACTTAATAAAACTCTACAGGGTGCCCTCATCCAGAGTGGCTGCCCCTCAACATTAGTAACTTAGAGATAGGGGTATTACAATCTACCCCCCTAAAAGAGGATTTCGTCCTCGAAATCGCACATACCTCAACAAAAAGGTCCGGGTAACTCGCGCGCATCTCCTCTTCTCTTTCCCACGTGGCCTCGCGCTCATCATGATGATGCCACTGCACCTTCACCCAAGGTATTGATCTCGACCTTAGCTTCTGCTCCTTGTAGTCAAGAATCCTATAAGGCTTCTCTACATAGGTTGCTCCTGGCTGCAACTCTAACTCGTGGAAATCGACCACTGCTGGGCGGTCCTCATCCCTGAGATGTTTCCGAAGCATAGACACATGGAAGACATCATGAACTCCCGCTAACTGATCTGGCAAAGCTAACCGGTAAGCCACTTTCCCTACTCTCTCTAGGATAGGAAAAGGTCCAACAAAACGCGGTGATAACTTTCCTTTCTTACCGAATCGAAGAACACCCTTCATCGGTGATACCTTCAGTAACACTTGATCACCTACCTCAAACTCAAGTTCCCTACGCCTCTGATCGGCATAGCTCTTCTGACGACTCTGAGCTGCTTGCATACGCTCTCTGATTAAGGCTATCTTCTCTGTAGTCTGTTGTACTGTTTCCGCTCTTGGAAGTTTTGACTCTCCGACTTCTGCCCAACATACTGGAGATCTACAAGGCCTGCCATACAATGCTTCAAACGGTGCCATCCCTATGCTGGTTTGGTAACTGTTGTTGTAGGCAAACTCAACAAGTGGTAATGAATCTTCCCAATTACCCTTAAAGTCTAGAACTATACAACGGAGCATGTCTTCCAGCACTTGGTTAACTCTCTCCGTCTGTCCGTCCGTTTGTGGATGAAAAGCCGTGCTAAAGTCAAGCTGCGTTCCCATAGCTTCCTGAAAAGCTCTCCAATACTTCGAGGTAAAAGAAGTATCCCTATCTGACACCACTGAGACTGGTACTCCGTGATATCGAACAATCTCTTTCACATACAATGTAGCCAACTGTTCTGCTGTGAATGTCTTCTTGACTGGCACGAAGTGTGCGCACTTAGTCAGTCTATCCACGATCACCCAAATGGAGTCATTCCCCTTTCTAGTCTTGGGTAATCCATCGATAAAATCCATAGATATGTTCTCCCACTTCCACTCGGGTATATCTAAGGACTGCAAAGTACCCGCTGGTTTCCGATGTTCTGCCTTTACCTGCTGACAAGTAAAGCATGTACGCACGAACTCTGCAACACTGCGTTTCATTCCTGACCACCAGAAATGTCGTTTGAGATCCCGATACATCTTGTTCTCTCCAGGATGTATAGTATACTTACTACGATGTGCCTCGTTCAAAATGTTCTTCCTCAGTTCAGATTTCTCTGGAACACACAAGCGACCCTTGAATCTCAAGCCGCCGTCTACTCCTATGGTCATGTCCGTGATCTCTCCCTGTTGAACTCCTGCAACTCTGTCACGGCACCATTGGTCGTTTCCTTGCTCACCAATGATTCTGCTTACTAGAGTAGGTTGAATAACCACACTACCCAACAACAGCTGTCTCTGCTCGCGGGTTGCCAAATCAAAGTCATACTCCGATGCTACCTCCAACAATCGCCACTGCTGGACCATCATAGAGGCCACTATACCCCTAGGCTGCCTGCTCAACGCATCTGCCACTACGTTAGCCTTTCCTGGATGATATTGCAACTGAAAGTCATAATCCTTTAGTAGTTCCAACCATCTGCGCTGCCTCATGTTCAGCTCCTTCTGTGAGAACAAGTATTTGAGACTCTTATGATCAGAAAAGAGCTCAAATCTTTCACCTATCAAGTAGTGTCTCCATATCTTGAGTGCAAACACTACAGCTGCTAACTCGAGGTCATGAGTCGGATAGTTATGTTCATGAGTCCTCAATTGTCACGATGCATAAGCAACCACTCGTCCTTAGAGAGTGGAGCTGGACTTGTGGTGTATACTGATGCGTCGCATCAAGGGCTGGGATGTTTATTGAGTTCAAATCTCGGTCTTGCAAGTGCTTTAGTAAAGATATCTGCTAGTTGCTCTTCTGTCTTGCAGTACTTCAGCTCAATCTCTTTGATTGTAGTTTTCTCTCGTAGAAAGTGATGTTTGATGTGTGTTTCGTTCTATTATGGAATACTGGATTTTTCGCCATTGCTATTGCAGACTTGTTGTCGCAATATATTACAGTAGCTTCACTTTGGTGCTCTCCCATATCTTCGAATATTCTCCTTAGCCATATTGCTTGACAAACTGAACTTCCCGCTGCTACATATTCGGCTTCAGCTGATGATAGTGCTACTGTTTCTTTTTTTTTTTGATGACCACGAGAAAATACCAGATCCAATCGTAAATGCATAACCAGATATACTTTTCATGTCATCTACTGATCCGACCCAATCACTGTCAGTGTATCCAAATAGTTTTGAGTCTGAAGTACTCTTGTACCATATGCCATACTCTATAGTGCCTTGTAGATACCTTAGTATTCTTTTTGTTGCTCCATAATGTATTTGGCATGGATTTTGCATAAACTTGGATAGTAGACTTGTTGCGTACATGATATCTGGCCTTGTTGATGTTAGATAAGTAAACTTCCAATAAGACTTCTGTAAAATGATGCATCTACTTTGTTAGATCCATCTTCTATTCTTAGTTTCTCGTTTGTAACGAGTGGAGTGGGTACTGTCTTACACCCATTCATCTTGAACTTCTTCAAGAGATTCTCTATGTATTTTTTTTACATATTAAGATTCCTTCTTTTGCTTGGCTTATTTCGATTCCAAGAAAATAGTGCATTAAACCAAGGTCGCTCATTTCAAATGTCTTCATCATATCTTCCTTGAATTCTTGAATTATTTCTTCATTGGTTCCTGTATAGATGAGATCGTCTACGTACAGAGAGACAATGAGAATATCGGAGTTTTGATGAATCTTGATGTAAAGTGTTGGTTCTCTTTTACTCCTCCTGAATCCTGAATTGATGAAGTATTTATCGATGCGACTGTACCATGCCCGAGGTGCTTGTTTTAGTCCATATAATGCTTTTTTTAATCTTAAAACCTTTCCTTCTTCTCCTTCTTTTATAAATCCTTGTGGTTGCTTAGCATAGACTTCTTTTTCTAGTTCTCTATTTAGAAATGCTGATTTCACATCCAATTGATGGATTTTCCATTTCTTTTGAGCTGCTAATGCCACAAGTGCTCTTATTGTATCGAGTCGTGCTACTAGTGCAAAAGTTTCATTGTAGTCAATCCCTGGTTGTTGCGAGTAACCTTTAGCTACTAGTCTAGCTTTATGTTTTTGAATTGAACCATCAGGATTAATCTTTGTTTTGTAGACCCATTTCACACCTATGATTTCCTTATCTTGTGGACATTCTACAAGCTCCCATGCTTTGTTTTTCTCGATTGTCTTAATTTCCTCTTCCATTGCCTTTGTCCATATTTCTTCTTTAACAACATTCTCAAAACTTTCTGGTTCTAGAGCAGTGAAGTTGCAAGACTCATATATACCTCGCAATGATCTCACTTTCCTTGGTGCTAACTCTGGTGATTATTCTTCTTGCCTTGAAGGTGTTGTTTGTGGTGTTGTTGGTGGTGTATCAATAACTTCTGTTGTTACACCATCACCTACATCTTCCACTCGTTTTTGTTGTGTCTCAGTACCATAATGCTTCTTTTTTCAACTTTTTCTTCTTCCCAATTCCATGATGAATTCTCGTCGAATTCAACATTTCTACTAATTATGATCTTTTTAGTTTTTAGATTGTATACTTGGTAGCCTTTGGACTGAGAACTATATCCAACAAATATGCCTTTTTCTGTTTTTTCTTATATTATTATCTTTGCAATTCAGTTTTGCCTTTTTCTGTTTTTTCTTATATTATTATCTTTGCAATTCAGTTTTGCCTTTTTCTGTTTTTTCTTATATTATTATCTTTGCAATTCAGTTTTGCCTTTTTCTGTTTTTTCTTCTAGTTTATGTCTCTTTTCTTTTGGAATATGAACATAGAAAATACACCCAAACACTTTAAGATGTCGAGCAGATGGCTTTTGGTTACTCCATGCTTCAATGGGTGTTTTGTTCTGCACAGCTTTGGTTGGGCATCTGTTTAGTAGATACACTGATGTGTATACTGCTTCTGCCCAAAATGTCTTTGGTAGACCTTTTTCGTATAACATTGACCTAGCCATCTCCATTACTGTTCTATTTTTCCTCTCTGAGACACCATTTTGTTTCGGAGCGTAGCCTACTGTTAATTGGTGCTCAACTCCTTCGTCTTCATAGAACTTGTTGAATTCTTTAGAGGTGTATTCTTTTCCTCTATCACTTCTGAGTGCCTTGATATAGTGGCCACTTTGTTTCTCCACATGGTTCTTAAATTTTTGAAAAACTTTAAATACTTCTGACCTTTCGTGGAGAAAATAAACCCAAGTCATTCTTGTATAGTCATCTATGAAAAGGATGAAATACTTACATTGATCGAGAGACAGAGTTCTCATAGGTCCACAGACGTCCGTATGCACAAGCTCCAATAGTGCTTTAGCTCTCTAAGCCTTTCCTGTAGAAAATGGCTGGCGATGTTGCTTCCCAAGTAAACAGCTTTCGCATACATCATCAATCTCTTTTATGATAGGCAAGTCTCTCATCATATTTTTCTGATGAAGTATCTTGAGTGCATGAAAATTGAAGTGGCCAAATCTTCGATGCCATAACCATGAATCTTCAACTTCTGCTTTCATGGCTATGTCACTAGCATACTGCCAGTGGATGGGAAAATTTCTATTTTTCATCTTTATTTTAGTTATGATTTGACTTTTATTTTCCTTGTCATATATTATGCAGGAATCTCTCGTGAAGTGTAGAGAGTATCCATTTTCTATCATTTGTCCGACACTTAGCAAATTATGCTTCAAGCTAGGGACTAGTAGAACATCTTTAATAAGCTTAGTTCCTTTCTTGGTTTGGATCGCAATTGTACCTTTTCCTTTTGTCTCTACTAATGCCCCATTTCCCAATTTAACTTGGGTCTTTATAGATGTGTCTATGTTGCGAAAGATGCTCTCATCCCCTGTCATGTGATTGCTACAAGCACTGTCGACATACCATGTCTCATTTTTCTCTTCAATTGTTGCTTGGCATGCGTAAAATAGCTGCTACTCCTTAGTTTCTTCATGGTAATTAGCTTGATAATTTTTCTTGAGTCGACAATCTTTTTCAATGTGCCCGAATTTCTTACAGTTATGACATTGCAGCTTAGCACGATGCCAACAGTCTTTTTCTAGGTGATTTGTCTTTTTACAAGTTCTACATGGTGGGTAATTTTTCTTCTCATTTGTTTCGCTTCGATTTTCCCTCATATTATATTTATCTCCACCTCTAAAACTTTATCTTGATTTTCTACCTCCTTCTTTAGACTTCTGAAACTTTAAATTAAGCTTTGACAGAAAGGCGCTTTCAATTGGGGTTTCATTTCGCCTACTCAATCTTTTTTCATATGCTTCTAGAGAGCCCATTAATTCTGTCACTGAAAGAGTAGCTATATCTTTTGACTCTTCAATGGCAGTTACTATAGGGTCATATTTATCTGTGAGACTGATTAGTATTTTTCTACAACCTTAGTGTCGTTGATATTTTCTCCATAGGCCCTCATCTGATTTATTATCTCCTTTACTTTGGAATAGTAATCTTTAGCAGTCTCAGAATCTTTCATTTTAATATTTTCTAAGTCCCTTCTTAGAGTTTGTAGTTTGACAGTGCGTACCTTAGTATTGCCTTGAAACTCCTCCTTCAGTGTATTCCACGCATCTTTTGCTGTCACAGCTCCCATAATTCGTGGAAAAAGTGTCATTAACCGCTTGTTGAATGATATAAAGAGCCCTTGCATCTCTTTGTTTTTTCTCTTTTAATTGCTCTTGTTGTTGTGTAGATATAGTATAGACATTATCTGGTATAGAAAAACCATTGTCCACAATGTCCCATAAATCTTGAGATAAGAAATAAGTCCTCATCTTGATGCTCCAAAAATCATAGTTTTCTCCAGCAAAAACTGGGACAATTATGGACGATTGACTGGAACCCAGGCTAGACATGATGTGAAATGAAATATTCTATTGTACCCTACGCCCAATAAGTATCGACTTGGAGCTCTGATACCACTGATAGATCGGTTGAAAGAAGAGTTTATATGTTTGGTAAAGATGCTTTAGTGTTGAAATGATATAGTTTTATAAGGTGATTGTTTAGACAAATTATAGTGATAGTAGAGTAGGGACAAATGGTGGAGAAATTTAGTATTTATTGTAATGATAGTAATGGGTACATCGATTATTTTTCTTCTTAGTTGTTGTTTTTTAGACTCTACTAAAGGCTATTTATAGCTTCCTTAACCGACATAATCCAACATACAAATTATTATTTTGTTTTGGATATTATTACAAATAATATTATTTTATTTGAGATATTCTCTTAGAAAACTCTAGATATCTAATGATATTTTATCTCATAGTGTTGTCTAGAGTATTCTAGAAATGCATTATTTTTAACAAAGACTGTAAATTAGTAAGAGACTTCCTATGCATCAAACATGTTGGTAAGACTCAGCTTCAAATAGGTTCATACATAACAAAATCATGTACGTAAGACTCTATTTACACGGGTAAGAGACAAATAAGTATCAATTACAGTTCTATATGGGATGGTTTTTATAACGCAACAATCATGGTCTCTGTTTAGACCGGCATCTTTAATAGAATGCTCTTTTCCTGATATGTCAAATAACAGATTCCTTAGGGCAAGTGTTATGGACACCTTAAACAAGCAAAAAAAGCATTTTTTGAGGTTAGGGTAAGTACCATGGGCACCCCAAACATCCAAACCCCTCCCTCCGGTCCTAGATTTGGGGAGGGAGTAAGGGATTTGAGGGAGGAGGCAAAGATTGTGCCGCGAGGCACAATTTGTGCCTAATTCTATACATAAATTATAAAATATTATTAAATTTAAAGTAGCCTCCTTTTTATTATATTATTAAATTTAAAGTAGCCTCCTTTTTATATTGGTGGAGAAATGAATAAGTATTGTGCCACGGCACAAATTGTGCCGTACGGCACAATTTGTGCCGTATGGCACTATCTTTGTCGTCCCCACTTGTTTTTCCATGGCACATGTCCTCCCTCAAACCCTCAAACCCCTACCCTAAATAACCTAAATAAGAGTTTACCATGGCACTTGCCCTTAGATTGGTATTCCCCCTGAATATATGTATAATTAAACTTGTATTGCAACCATGTGAAGTCAAGATATCTAACATGAATAAAGTATTCCAGGTTGGAATGTGGAAGAATACTTTGACAACACCAAAGGAATTCCAAGTTTGTCTTCAAATTTTAAATCATCTAATAATTTAATAAGAATATGAAAAAAAAAATTGGAATCAACATGGTTGGATGCCTGGATGTAAAACACATTATGTATGTTCGTCTCTCTATCAAACTATTTCTCTAAACAATATTTTTTAAGCATATGGAAGTCATTTTTATGTTGTTTAAGGGTGTGAAGAAGTTTACTTTTTTTTTAGGGGAAAATGTACTTATATAGAACTAAAAGAATTTACAAAAAATGAGTTGTGAACATAATTACAACAGGATGGTACCCAAAATTAATTACAAAAATAAGGAATCCCAATTGAAGATGAAGTCCTGAAGCGGAAATTTGAGATCGTTGTAGTGCGAAGAAACCCAGAAGTGGATGAGCGTCTTTATTTCGTTTGTTAGACAGTGAACATCCTTTAGTTTGTTATCGAAAGCACGCCTGTTACGCTCATCCCAGATGGATGTGAAAAGAGCAGCTGGGACGAATTGCCAGATAATCTTACCAATTTTGGTGAAGCCTTTCGATGACCAGGATTGTGCTAGCAGAAGAACTGATGGTGGGCAAACCCAGCACCATCCAAATTGTGGCAGGATTTGATTCCAAATGTGCCTGGTGAAGGGGCAATGTAGAAAGATGTGGTGGGGGGATTCCGCTTGTTTAAGGCAAAGAACACACGCATTTGCAAGTGAGTGACCTCGTTTTTGGAGATTGTCTAAGGTTAGGATTTTATGGAGTGAGTCTAAGCAACAGAAGAAATTGATTCTGAAAGGAATTTTGGGGTTCCAGATTAATTTTGTGGGGAAAAATGCTTGATTTGAGGTTTGAAGGGCATCGTATACAGATTTGACGGTAAAAACTCCTTGCTTTGCGTAGGACCATGACCGTGAATCTGACTCTGTGTTCCAAATAGGGGGTCGGTCGCCAATGGTGGCTAATAAGGATGTCAATTGCTGGATTTCGGAGTTACGAATATCTCGGTTGAAGGTGAGTAGCCAACCTGTGTCTGTAGGATTCGTTGGGATGAAGTCTTGGATGCAGCCAAATTTTAATGAGGAAATTCTGAACAAGGACGGGGCAATAGATTTCAACGGTTGTGGGGAGCACCATAAGTCAAACCAAAAGGATATCTTATCACCAGAGTTGATTGTTATTGAATACCGATGAAGCCCTCTTCTTATTTGATCAACAATTGTTTTCCAGCAGCTGTGACCGTGGGTGGAGCCGACTGAGGATGGGAACCATGTCGATGGAGAAGGGCCAAATTTCTCTTCGATGACTAAGTACCATAGTTGATCCTTTTCTTCCCCAAAACGCCACCCCCATTTGGAAAGGAGCGCCTCATTCATATCACGAAGTTTCTTAATGCCGAGTCCGCCCATGTCAACGGATGTACAGATTAAGTCCCAACTGGCCAGGTGATAACCCTTTGATGAGCCTTGTTTAGCCCATAGGAAATCTCGCATCATTTTCTCGAGAGCCTCAATAGTAGTAGCAGGAGCCCTGAAAATAGAAAAATAATAAATTACAAGATTGGACAGAATACTTTTTATAAGAGTAACCTTACCCCCTTTAGAGAGCATCTTGCATTTCCAATTATCAAGCTTTTTTTGGAATCTTTCAATGACAGGGTCCCATATAGATTTGGCACGCGGTCTGGCTCCGAGGGGCATTCCGAGGTATGAGAAAGGTAGAGAAGATGTTCCACAGCCCAGTCTCTGCGCCCAGACGCTTAATTGGGGGATGTCTCCAATACCGATGAGCTTGGTTTTGGAGAAGTTGACGCGTAAGCCGGAAGTGCATTCGAAGCATTTTAGGAGGCTGAGTAAGTTTAGAATCTCTTCCCACTCTGGCTTTATGAAAAAGATGGAATCATCTGCGTAATGTAGATGAGAAATGGCTAGGCCCCCCTCTTGGACATGGAAACCAGATATTTTGCCATCCGATGTAGCTTTATCAATAAAACGAGACAGGCCTTCCATTGCTATGTCGAAGAGAAGTGGGGAGAGAGGGTCCCCTTGCCTTACACCTCGAGAGCTGAAGAACCTGCCAAAAGGAGATCCGTTTATTAGTATGGAGAAGGATGCCGAGGAAATGCAGAAACGCATCCAGCGTATCCATTTCTGTCCGAATCCCATTTTCTGCAAAATTGATATAAGGAATGACCAGTTCAACCGATCGAATGCCTTGTCCATATCAACTTTGCAAACGAGACCCGGTAGATTAGATCGGATCTTGGAGTCCACCAACTCATTGGCCACAAGGATACTGTCGAAAATTTGTCTCCCTTTAACAAAGGCTGATTGCTGTGGACTAATGATTTTTGGCATGATGAGCTTTAGTCTATTTGCCAACATCTTTGCAATGATTTTGTAGGCACTGGTAAGGAGACTAATAAGGCGGAAGTCCTTGATCGATTCTAATTGTTGCTTCTTGGGGATTAGAGCAATGAATGTGCGGTTATGCTTTCTATCGATGGAATTTGTGTGATAGAATTCTGTTACTAGCTTCATGAAGTCCTCTTTGATGAAGGACCAGCCCTTTGAGAAGAAAGCGATGGGGTAACCATCTGGACCAGGAGATCTGTCTCCACTCAGGCTCTTGATGGCGGCAAGCACTTCTGATTCGGAGAATTGGTTTTCCAGCATCGACTTTTCCTGCGAGAGCAAACAGGGAAAATGAAGTCCGTTTAATTCTTGTCTAGTTGGGAATTCATCATAAAAAAGTGTAGAGTAGAAATTAATGATATGTGATTTTATCACTTCCCTATCTGAGTGAAAATCCTCTCCGATCAGCAGCTGATGAATATGATTGGATCTCTTTCTTGATGAAGCTGTCATATGTAAAAAAGGTGTGTTTCTGTCTCCTGATTTGACCCACTTAATCTTGAATCTTTGATGTGCTTTCATAGCCACCATCTTATTCAGACGGTTAAATTCTAATTTGGCTGAAGCTTTTTTGGATAGGTCTGCCGGGAGTAGGTCCTGACTTTCCTCGATGAGATCCAGTTCGGTGATGATTGAGAGAGTATCTTGCATTTTGTTTTCGAGATTACCAAACTCAGAATTCTTCCATTCTTTGATTTTATCTGTTAGAGATGACAATTTTTTCCATATAACCGAACTTGGGCGACCAAAGAAATCAAATGACTCCCACCACTCCTGCAATTTATTTAAAAAACCTGGTTCTTCTAACCACATTAGTTCAAACCTGAATGGAGGAGGTCCCCAGGAAGCCACGTTGGGATCGAGAAGTATGGGGATATGGTCAGATAAAGGTCGGGGTTGTGCTAGTTGGAGTGAGCGAGGATATTTAGTCTCAAATTCTGGCGAAATAAGAAATCTGTCGAGTCTGCACATAGTAGGGCGATCCTGACCATTTGACCAAGTATATTTAGCCCCACTTAGGGGTAAGTCCACAAGCTCTAAACTTGAAATGAACCCTGAAAAGTCTCGCATACTCCGAGTGAGCCTACAACCACCTCTTTTTTCATCGCACCTTCTAATGACGTTGAAGTCCCCTCCAATGACCCATGGGCCATTTGCATAGCTATGGATGTCCCTCAGCTCGTCCCAAAAATCCTTACGGAGCCTTACTATATTCGGGCCATATACTCCTGTTAAGGTCCAAGAAAATTGATCTGATTTATTTGTGAAGCTGACTGTGAGTGAGAAAGAGCCCTTGATTGCAACTGTGGAGTCGAACATGGATTCGTTCCATAGTATTAGAATCCCCCCTGATGCCCCTGATGAAGGGAGGAATGCCCATCCATAGTTTCTATTTCCCACTATACTCGAAATATCCCGGTGGGTGAAACTCTCCATTTTTGTTTCTTGAATTATCACCACATTGGCTTTAGAGTGTCTCAGAAGTTTTTTCACTGCAGCCTTCTTGTGAGGTGCGTTTAAGCCCCACACATTCCAAGTTAGGATTTTTGGTATCATTTAGGGACCAACTTACCCTTGCCGCGAGAGGATCTAACTGTAGATTCTGATAATTGAAGCGCATCTGGTACCTTAAAGTCGAGCCTTTTGGATTCTCTCAAAAGTCTACCAAAAGTTTGGGACTTTGATTTACCAAAACCTGGTGGAGAATCACTTGCGCCCAGAGCATCGTTGGATGACGTCTGTGAGCTGAAGTCCTCTTCCAAGGAACTTGGGACGACCGATTCTGGAGATGTTTGATCTGGAGTTTGACCGATTGGGATTGAAAAAATGCCTGCCACATCTTCAAGAAAAACATCAGTAGCTCGAGTACTATGAATAGGATTTGTGAGTGCCTGATCATATTCCTCGTCTGAGACTGCCTCGATATTTGAGGAGTCCTCGTATTGTAGAAGCTGATTTTTAGAGCAGCGAAAAGCATTGGGTTTCTTAATAGTGATCCTGAGATCCAATTTATCGACTGGACCATCTTGCTTAATCAGTTTAGTGAGGATAGTGGAGGAGAGGCTTAAATTTAGATCAAAGGCAATACCAGCCTCCGTTCCAATGTTCAGAAGTCTGTTAACCTCTGATGACAACCATGAAAGTGGATACCTAGACGGATTTTGGACTGATCGTTGATATGGTAGGGAGCCTGATGGTAAGGATATAGTTGAGCAGGGTAGTTGGTTGGGTAGTCGATAAACAGTTGAGGGTAAGGTAATACAAGCCATATGGGCTCTCCCGAGGGTTGTGGGGAGAGATGTGGAGTTGGGGATTCGTAAGTCTGATGGGACTCTTGCAGGGAAAGGAAGTAATGGACCGATAAAGGAGGTAGTGGGATGATCTAAGACTTGTGAGATTGATCTGCAGATGGCCATGCTAGGGTCAACGATCCTCAAGTGCTGATGAACTAGTTCCCTAGGATGTTGATTTTCCTTGGGCTCTGATGATGGTGGAGAGTGGGTCATAGTTTGGTCGGCTGTGTCAATATCCTGGACACTCATGATGAATGGGCCTGATTGGACTGTGTTGTGGTCAGTGTTTTTGTGTGTTATTG
>MVGT01001206.1:5424-38486 GCA_002174775.1 Macleaya cordata
TATATATCTCGGCTTCTTCGACCTCTGAGGAGTGTTATTGCCGCCCGCGGGTAAGTAAGTAAGTAGCTTCTTCAACTCCTTTTATCTCTTTATTTATTTTATTTTTTTGTATTTGATTGATTAATTTGGATAATCTCTTTCCCCTTTTTTTTAAAATAAATAATTTTACATGGTCAAGGAGCTTACAGTGATCAGTCTCCCCTTTTGTTTTCTGGCTAGTTGAATGAATGAATGCTTGGACTCTTTTCTGATGTCCAAAATCATCAGACTCTTTATACTAGTTTAGTGGTTGTTCTGCTTTGGAAAAAAGAAAAGAAAAGCAGCATCTGCAACTACTATCCTGAATCATGAATGATAAATGAACCTCGGTCCCATGGAGAGATTCTGATTTTCTTTTGAAGGTCTTATGTGCTAGCAGCATTTGTATATAGTAGTCCATCCTTAGGTTACTTTGGAAACCGAATAGAGTCAGCAACCACACTGCATGAACCAATGTTTGCAGGAAGTCTAGTTTTTTCATTTCAGACCCACTAGGCTAGCGTAGAAACTACACATCCAGGCATTAATGTATTCTCCAGTATATACAAAATTTGTGGGAAAATGCAGGCTTTTTTATTTGGAATCTGATCGATGAACAACATATATAGCTACCAAACTCTTGAAATAGGTAATATATATGTGCAAATTGATTCAATAGGTTGTCTTGCATAACAGTTTGCAGCTTCCAACAAAGTATCTCATTTTATGTGGTTCTATACTCTGGCCAGACAATCCATTTGGAGGTAGTGATCAATGCATGATCCGGAAGTCTCATACATTTTGCTTATAATTAGTAGTCCGTAACTTCATCAAGCACCCCTAAGGTCTGTGTCTGTGAAGTCTTTTCAACCTCATCAGGGCTTTTTTGAGTAGTTAATAAAGAAGATATGTTTGTTTACTTAAGAAAAGAAAACCCATGTAACCGATAAAAAAAAAAAAAAAAAAAAAAACNAAAACCCATGTATAACTTAAATCCTCAAGTCAGGCCCCAGAAAAGTTGAACTGTTTAGACTACAGAACTTCATTCCCGTCCTTGACCAAATATCATCAATTCAGCTTGGACAATTGAGTTCATGCCGTCCAAGTTGTATTAATTCTGAATTTGTTACCTGCTCTCAACTGTTGTAGTCTTGCATCTGGTATGTTCCTGCACCATCTTATTTTTTCAGATGTTACAACCTGACATGCTTTGTTACTTTGTTTGGAACCTCGTTTGCCACGTACCCATTTTTCTTTTATCTGAATAGAATTTTCAGTTGATGAAAGTCGTCCAATATTCACTTTACGGCATGTCTTATATTGTCGATAGTGTCAAGTCAGATAGGATCCCTGTTGGGTGCACCTTCTGAGATACATGCAACAAACGTATAAAATCAGCAACTTTGTTTGTCTGCAATAGTGAATCGATTGGCGCTAATCTTATAGACAAATGCAAGGAGGAAACCATGCAATATGTACACGAGTTGTCAAAACCAGGAAAAAGAAGAATAATAGTATGGGCAGATTTCAATCTTTTTTTTTTTTCCTTTTTGTAATAGATAGGTGGAATGTAGGAACTTCCATGAACTTGAAAACGTTTAGAACACTAGGCGTTTTCTCCTTTCCATAATAGATATAGTTAATGTAGTTTTGGTGTTGAATCATATTAGGTAGTTAGTTCACAGACAACAGTAACATAAACCCAGTGACTTCTTCTTTCTTAATGACACTGGATCAAGACAGCATATTTTTGAGAAAGGAAAGGTTACTACTGGTCAGTGAAAGTCTTACTCTTCCTCGAGGGTAATGAAGTGGAGGGGTTGAGTTCAGAAACATACGTGCCATCTACATCTTTCCTAGATATTGTGTATGTCTTTTGTATATATTATTATGGAAGTGTTTAGAGGGGTAGAGCGGACAAATAGTTGTGTCTATTCGTGCGCTCAATCTGATGAGAGATCATCCTTTGATGTTGTTTGTTATGGCTCAATCAGCCAGCTTTAAGCTAGCTAACTGAAATGTGTAGAAGGTCAAATAAACCACTATGGACTTTGCCTCAGAATGGCTATTTTTCTAATTGCGTTTTAAATGACATGTGAACTGTACCTGCAGGAGACATGGCTGCCTTAGCTACTGCTGAAGTATGTGACTCAAATGCAGCACTATTAATGAGTGGTGAACTACGCGTTCTCCAGCCAATTTTCCACATCTATGGACAATGTCGGGCATTCTCAGGTCCCATCGTCACGCTTAAAGTGTTTGAGGACAACGTGTTGGTGCGAGAACTGCTTGAAACCAGAGGAGAAGGAAGAGTTCTAGTCATCGATGGTGGGGGAAGCATGCGTTGTGCCATTGTCGGAGGGAACTTGGCACAGTTGGCCCAAAACATGGGATGGGCCGGTATTGTAGTCAACGGCTGCATTAGAGATGTTGATGAGATCAACGGATGTGATATTGGTGTTAGGGCATTGGCATGTCATCCTCTGAAATCGAACAAAAAGGGTGTCGGTGAAAAGCACATCCCTGTTTACATTGCAGGAGCATTCATTCGTGAAGGGGAATGGCTGTATGCAGATAGTGATGGAATTCTTGTTTCCAAATCCGAGTTGTCAATCTGATAAAAGCTTGACTTACTAATATTACATACTAGGTGATGTTTTCCCAATAAGAATTCCTTAGGTTAAAGCTAAGGTGATGGTGCACCACTTTATATGCATACTAATTTGCTAGTATCAGTTTGTGTCTTTCTTTTTATTGTACTTGTCATTCTCATTGGCATCCAATGTAATTGGAACTTTTGCAATTTTAGAATTCTGCAACAGCTTTTAAAGTTTTAACCTTCCTTCAACCGATTCTTTTGATCTTTTTTAACTGCTGATCTGGATTACTCATTACCCATTTAATTCTTGAAGTCCTCTACAAGTACACCCTCAGTTCCTTCGTCTTGAAAACTTATCTACTTTTGAACTCTAGTATTGCCCCCGAACTTTATTTGCTCCATTCACCTTCTTTTTTTTTTTTTTTTTTTTTTCTCATCACCCCACTAATCTTACTATGTTTAGACACTATTAATGGTGGTGGAGATGGTTATAGTGACGGTGGGGTATATTTAGTTGGGGGGTGGTGGGGTGTAAATGAAAAAATGAGAACCCATCCCCCTAGGTGCCTCTTAACTAGGCGACTCCCTATCTAAAATAATTACACCTCACCCAAAATATGAAAATACACCCCACTCCATCGCCGACCACCATCGTCCCCAACAATACCCACTTCAAAAAAACAAAATAACTTTTTTTTTACTCCTTCATTCCCCCTCCACCACCTCCATCACCATCGCCATATCCACCACCCACCTACTCCACCATCACCGTCATCTTCCCAATGTCACCACCATTCCACTCCACTTGACACCCCCTCTTTCCTCTCCACCGCTTGTACAACAACCATTTTTTTTTTTTAGAAAAAAAATCAAATTCGACCACCAATGGTCCAAGTCATCCAAAATTTTCGACAAACAACAATCAAAATTATGATTTTGATCAGTGGTGGTTGAATTTGATCCTCTTCGATTTTTTTCTTTTTGATCTAATTTTTTTTATTTGATTTTTTTGGATATGTGAGGAGAGATAGGCCAAATCTAGAGAGGGCGAGATCTGTGGGGAGAGAGAGGTCATGATGGAGGCATTGGAAGGGGAAGGAAGAGGGGGAATCAGGAAAAAAAAACTTAATTTGTTTTCAGGTGGGCGGCGGTGGAGTGAGGGTGAGGGTGGTAGAGAAGATGGTGATGGTGGTAGGGCTGTGGTGTATTATTTAATTTTGGCGGGGTTTATAAAAAGAGAGGATAACTCCCCTCTAATAAAATGAGTTACAAGTTGAATGGGAGATTTTGGGTTCAAAGCCCATTTAACAAAGCTATCTCTCTATCCATTTTGAATCCTCTATTAACAACACCCAAAAGAAAACGTATGTCCAGGGGACATTATTAGCATACCTTATGGAGCTATTTACCAAATTTTATGAGCTCATATGGAGACAATTTAAAGGCTAATTTCCTGTGAGGATGTTATGCTCTACAATCAGATCATCTTCTCAAACACACATTAGCTCATTTTAAACTTTTAACCCGATCAAAAGTTAGATTGTAAGTCAACGGTGAGGAACACGAGGATCCTAATGATAATAAAAATGATACAAGGGTCTCGCCAGAAATGATTTTTGGACCGATGGTTTTACAAAGGTGGTGCCAGCTTGTGTGGCAGGATGTGACCCACCACTTTTCGAGTGCTATTTTGTGCACCCACATTATATGAGGGTGCACATCAGTGCCATCATCCATCCATTTATTGCTATGGAGTCAACTCCACTTATCTTTCACTCCAAAACAATAAAGGGTTGGATAGTTATTGGTGATGTGCACCCTCATGTAAAGTGGGTGTACAAAATAGCACTCACACTTTTCTCTTCCCAAAAGTATTTTAAAAGAGTTTCTAACTTACATGGCGGTGGGACCGACCATGCCACATAAGCATCCGGCACCTTTTTTTGTAATTTGGTCGGTCCAAACAGCGCTGCTGGGCTCTTGCCGAGGATCAATCATCTTATTAAGTGAGAGTCGTGGGTAGGCACACAAAACAAAACAGATAACAGAGCGAGTCGGCCTTTCCCCAAAATAGATTTCGTTCCTTCCTTCCATCGTTGCCAATTGTTTTGAGAAGAAAAAAAAAAACTAACTGTAGAGGAGGAGGAGGAGCAGAGGAGATGGCAATGAGAGAGCTGGTTACTGGAGGAGCGGCCTGTGCCGTTCCAGGGTCTTCTTCTTCTTCAAATCCAATTGGTGCTTTTGTAAACACCCTCCTTGGTTCTTCAAAGACCCAGGTACCTCCTTGTACTCCTTTTTTTAAAATTTTTTATAATATCTTCTGATGAAGAACTCTAATCATCGCTGGCTCACTGAGATTATTGAGAATTTTTTTTTTCTTTTTCTGATTATTATATCGATTCCCCTGGACTAGTTTCGACTACTTGTATCAAATTCTTCAGTATCTTAGCCGCACCTATTCGAAAACTCTGTTTTTAGGCCTGGTGGTTGTTGTTGTGGTGGTTTTATTTTTCTTTTCACTGAATTGTATCACACCACACCCCTTTAAGAAAAAGATTATAGCTTGGGCAATCTGGGATTTATTCAATTCTACATGTCCTTGTTTCAAATATAGGGGGACTTGTCAATTTTATTATCATCCAATTATTATTCCTTAATTCTTATGCCCCAAATAGGGTTTCTTAACTCCAACTTCTGAACTCTTTATCTTTCACCTGCAAAATTATAGTTGACTTTAAGCTTGGGGGACTGTCTCCTTCTATGCTTTTGTTGCAAAAAAAATAAAAATAAAAATTTCTTTCCGTTATTAGAATTCTGTTGAGGGTGGATGCAGATAAATTCTTTAAACTCAATATAAATATACTCGTTATCCTCACAACCTGATTTGATTCCCTTTTTCGTTTTGTCAACCTGATATAAATTATAATCAGCGAAAATCGTTCTGTCTACTTACTAATTCGTTATCTTTCTTGGTTTTCTGAACAGGATGGGCTGAGGGAGCTTCCTGGAACAATACGTACAAGTCCAGATGCCTCTTTGTACCCTGGGAATGATGGTCAGTTGACAACACTGCCAGGGTCGGAGTATGATCAACAACAACAATACCAGCACCCTGATGCCCAGGTTTGATATTAGTACCTCTTAGAAGCTTTCTCTCTGAGTCCATCTGTTGGAGATACTCTGATCAAATTTTCCTGCATCAGGCTTCCGAATTCTATCGTGGCTTTCAAGCAGATCAGGGAGGTCTTGTGGATGCTTGGAATGAGATCCATCATTCTCAACTTCCTCCTTATGCTCAGCCAAGAGAAAGTCAAGCCCATCTCCCTGAGTTCAATCAGTTTTCTGACAGTGCCGTTATTTCTCAGCATCAACCCACTTGGGATGGTAAGGCTGAAAAGCTACTCCGCTGTGATGTTTGGAACTGGCTTCTCCTTTATTTATTTATTTATTTATTTATTTTCTATCCATCCAAATGTCAAATTATCTAATAAAAAACTGTGGGTTAATTATTAAGTGGGCAAGCACAATTTAAGGATGGACATACTATACTGTTCATGTGAAAATTTAACACAATCATGTACACACAGTTAAAGAACATATTATAAGTGTTTTCTTTGTTGACAATCTCTTATGTAAAACAATAATAGGTATACATAGATTCTGGTACTGTTAAAGGAAAAGCATTAATCTATTCTTGCAATGGCTTGATGTGTATATTCCTCCCTTATTTAGATGGATATGATGAACGTACGAAATGAAAAGAGGGACATGGTGATGAGTTATCATCTAACTGAAGTTTGTGATTTTGAGATCACTTATGGATTCTTATGCAAGAATTTAATTTTGACCTAGAAAGCATGGTTGTGTATTTACCATCATTTTCATGGTTACTTGGAGAACCCAAATTAATTATCTTTCTGTTTTCCTGACTTTATATCTTCATTCTCTGTCTTGCAGGACCACCACAAAGAGTGTTGTCCAGTGTTTTACACTCATTTGTTGGAAGTAGCCGTGCTGGTATTCCTTTTCATCCGGTTTCAGTTCCAGTTTTGGGATTGTCTGAAGGTGACAAACAGTGTATACGTGATCGTAGTAGCATAATGGCACGCCACTTCTTTCCAGATAAGAGCGAAGATTTTATCAATGCACAGGTTTGACATATATTGTAGCCCTAGTGGATTTAAAAGAGTTAATAGTCAAAAAATCAAATTTTTTTTTTTTGGGATATGCTGTTAGAAAAATGGTGGATCTTTTTATTATTTTATTTTTATTTTTTATGTATCGAATCAAGGAATAAGCATCTCCATATCATGTGGAAGCAGACTTTAATTGGACCGAACTAAGATCCATCTAGGCTTAACCAAAATGTTTAGCAAGCAACTTGGGATCTCCTTAGTCCATGCCTGGATCTATTGGTTTTGACTTGAGACCTATTGAGGTCTGATTGATAGCGATTCCCCTGATTTTCTAATCCAGACTTGTTTGTAAATGATCGACTTGGTTCTACCCATACCACAAAAAACCGAGACAATTTACATCCATAAAGCTTATTGATAGACTTTAGCATTGCTCACAGTACTCAGCCTGAATGATACGTTTTGTTTTTACTTATGTCACTCCCTCCTCAACTCTTATATTTATAGGCTAGAGTTTCAACTCAACTGAGTCAATATGGGAAAACTAAAGACTAAAGATGATATCCTAGTAAAGTTAGTGACATTGAGTTTTGGTTGTTTTAAGTCAAACTAGAGCCTACCTCGAATTTTCAACTCCACAATGGAAGCTATTTTGCTTTGGATACTTGCAGTTAACTTCTACTCTTGTTCTTTCTCTTGTTTACACTTCGGAGTTCATCAATACTTGTTCTTTTTCTCAGGTGAATGCGCTCTTACATTCTTTAGAAATTGATAATGATCTTCGTGCTAAGGGGCCTCTACCAGGAAGAGTCCGAGAATTGGAAGAATATTGGAATGAGTCTCAAGGTACTCTAAGAGCTGTGGCTCCTCATGCTGCAGATGGATGGGCTGCTGAATATAACCAACAGTTAGTATCACGTGGTGATCCTGAATCCTGGGCCAATTCATTTGAACAACAACATGGCTCTAATGGTTGGGCCTCTGAATTTCAACAGGTCAGGAAGCATCATAATTAGTATGTTATCTGTTCAGTGACTACTATTTTCTCTCACCAATAACACTTTTCACCTATTCCATATTATCTAGGTAACTGTTACAACCTTATCTTACTAAAACCTTCAGTATTTTTGAAACTGTTAGATATGGCATAAGGAACATTTGTTTGTCTCTCTCTCTCTCTCTCTCTCTCTCTCTCTCTCTCCGCGATAGCACTGTATGACCCCATCTATATAAGCAAGAATGACCTTTTCATACCAGGTAATATCAGCGACGCCCAACAAAAACATGATAAACCACCATGTATGAGTTAGCAACTCAACAACTCATCATTAAAAACAATGGATGGAGCCATATGGTGCTATTGCAGTTTACCAAATTATCTGGTGCGAAAGAGGAGAGAAGTATGTTCCACCCATT
Source organism: Macleaya cordata (assembly GCA_002174775.1). Classification (NCBI taxonomy): domain Eukaryota; kingdom Viridiplantae; phylum Streptophyta; class Magnoliopsida; order Ranunculales; family Papaveraceae; genus Macleaya; species Macleaya cordata. Next base: position 13,594 of record MVGT01001206.1, read on the forward strand.
AAAGGTTCAGATCAAGTGAGAGGAAGACAGTTGTCGACCACCACCACCGTACAATGCTCGTATATGTCCTCTACACCTGGAGAGATGGGGAAAAAGAACTATAAGAGTACTAAGAAATTAAGAAATTGACCATGAAGATCTTGAAAGGAAACAAGTTCTTCTGAAAAATAATTAAACATATTTGAACGAATCTTCTTCTTCCTTTTCCTTCTTTCTTTCCTTTCCTCTCTAATTTCCTTTTCAATCTTATTTTCTATTTATTTTTATACTGCATAGTTACTACCGTTTTAGTTGTGGTCGTTACTTTATGTGTAGGTTTAAGCATACCGTTTTGCTTCGAGTAGATTTCAATTTTTTTCTAAAAATACCGTTATTCTTTAAAACATTGACAAACTATATAATAATTTACAATTATATCCTTAAGTTAATCATGAGTTAAAGTAAAACGAACGGTAGTTTTAGTCATTTGGTCAGGAGGCCAGGCCATCCAGCGAAATAGTTGGGAAGGCCTCTCAATTTCTATAATAGCATAAATATATTGTAATGCCCTGATTTAATAGTTAGTTTTCTCATTACAGGAACAATCTCAAATGATTTCCATGGGTCAGATTCAGGGTGCAAATATCTCAAATTTAGCAGCAATGGAGCAGACCCGTATGCTTGCACATACATTAGCTCAAAATGATGACCCAAAATTTCAGGTTCATATGTGCTGTCATTCTTCTGAACTTAAAATTTTAAAAGTTACTGACAAAGATTTTTATCGCGTATGTGCACTATGGAGGAGATACTGTTAGAAGAAAAGACTTAAATGATCCTCTTCATGTATGCATATGATCTGTTGTTGACTTAGGTGACAATACTAGGGGGTCTTCTTCTATATTTGACCCACTGAGACCAAATTATGAATTATGGATTCATCTGAGATCCCTGTTACTTGCATCTCCAAGAAAGAGATCATTTAGGATCAATGCATGTATCCCCCATCTGTTACGAGCGATTGCCGACTCATCACTCATATCTCCAATTTTTCTTTTTCTCCCTCAGAATTCAAAGTTCCTTCAATTTGTGTCAAAGATGAGTCGGGGTGAGCTTATTATTGATGATAATCAAGTTAAGCCAGTGGGAGCATCTACCTCAGGTGATTGGGCAGACGAATATCAACACAAATACAGTGGGATTTCTAATTCTTGGGCTGATCAGTTTGTACGTGATGAGGTAAATAGTTAGGACTCCTTGCATCGAGTTCCTTTTTTTTCCCCTTTGGTAAGATTGGTGAAAAACAAGTTTCTAATTGTGCTGGTCTAACCTCTGAGTCACCGAAATCTGAGTCATGATGCAAACCCGGATTCATGACTCGAATGTTTGATTGCCAAAAGGGTTAAGTAGCTAAAGAATAGGTACACAAAAAACCGCAAAAAAAAGTCTCTTAAGTAAATTTGAAAACATAAGTAGTTTACAAACTTACTAAAATTGAATTACAATTCCTAACTTGCTCCTAGATTATTTCAAAATTTGAAGTGACATCAATTCCAGTTTCAAAACAGAAATGTGGTGATTAATGGTACAAATTACTAAAATGATCAATATATATGAACAAAATTTTGAGATTGTTAACATTAAAAATTGAAAATTGAGGTTTCCACTAAAGACATCTAAGGGTCAACTAATCCTAAACTGATAGTGGGAGTGTAGCTACATATTAAGATGATTTTGAGTATTTTGTATAACCATCTATCCTGATTCATTATACTGAAATATATGATCACGTGATCAAAAAAGTGATTTCAAAATGTTCATTCTTGTCATCTTTAGAGTTTAGAACCTTTGGTCTCAGTTCGTCTCCTTGCGTAGACTGTAGTTTGATTAGATCCTGTGAGTTGACTTAGTGAGTTAACTGGTTGAGTTTGTTGACTCTTAGTGAGGTGGTTAGAATTCACCCTTCTTTGTTTAAATTTTGTTTGGCCAATACAACTTCTCAGTGGGTTATACCTTTACCTATTATTTAAGGGCAATGTTATTAGGTGGCTACTAGTAAATGGTTAAGGGGGGAAACGAGTTAAGGGATTCTAAAAAATTGATGAAAATGGCTAAGGGGGTTGTTAAGGGGTTCTAAAAACAATTCAAATGGATTTGATCATTTAAAAACCATTTGTTTTAAAGAAATGGCCTCTTCTTCTTAATAACACCACTGCAACTGTCACTACCATTAACACCCCCATAAGTAACTATAAACCTTCACCGTGGAGCTAAGATGGGTTGAAGCATCAGTCGAACAACAAAGTTGCATCTGGTTGTATATCGTTTAAGTTGATCCGGATCAAGAACCATTATTTGGGGAGTACATAATCGTTTTGAGAACGGCGTTCATAAGCTAAAACAAAGCATGTTAACAGAGCACTACTACTGGTGTTACGAGTAGGTGTCCATGAAAAATCTGAGATGGGTTCTCAAACTCTCCCAATAAGATGTGGTTTTACTGGTTTTTGAAGAAATACCAATTTCTGGATCGAGTTTGGCTTCTTGCAGAAAGCAGAAAATGGGTTCTGGGAAACACTTAAAGAGGAACCCAAACATCGAGGACGCGGAATTTTCTTGTCTTTCGGCTTCTTTGGACGCCTCTTCAAGCGACCCAGATCTGTGATTTGTTCCTCAAGATCTGAGAATTGAAGAAGAAGCTCCTGTCTAAAACTCCCAGTAACCAATTACAAATTAAATTGATAATTTTCAGATTTTATAAATTGATAATCTAAAATTTTGGGTGAATTAATTGTTGATCTTCTCAGATTTCACAAACTAAATTGCTAATTCTCATATTAAATTGATAACCTTCTCATATGAATTCAACATCCAGATCGTATTATCAAATAGAATTGTTAATTTTTTGTATTTTACACCCACAAATCTCAAAGTTCATGGATGTTACAGGGCTAAAAAAAAATCTTAACGTCTATGAGTGGTTCGGCTTTGAAATTCCGGACCATGTTCACTGAGGTCCGGATTACAGTGTCCGAACCACTGTGCACATGGTTCGGACTTACAGAATCGAACAACACATGGCTTTGAATTTTTTATTTTTTATTTTGTTAATCTCGAGATCACAAGATGAGCTTGATGTGGTGGAGTCGAACAAGGAGAGGAGTTAATTCGTTGGAGAGAGTATTTCCAAATTGGTTTACTAGTTTTGTAACCTAGAATTTTTATTAGTTTGACTATTGCTAGTCACCCCTTAGAAAACTCTCTTATTTTTAAGTCAATGTTAATTGACTTTCATTGACCAGCAAATTATTCCCCCCTTAGCCATTTTCTAGCCACCTAATAACACTGGCCTTCTTTAATTACTTAACCCTTCTGACAATCGGGTATTCGGGTTTGGATTGTGATTTGGATGTTCTCATAACCATCCATGAATTATGAGGCGTTCTTTGAACATGCTTCCTGTGAAATTGAATAGCTAACTCTTCCGTCCTAATTCTTGTGGTCTTTTTTAGCATTCTCATGGGACTAATACATGGGCGACTGAGTTTGCCACTGAACGAGCGAAAAATGGATTAGTCGATGATCAGTGGGTTAATGAGTTCTCCAAGTTGCATGTTCAGGACTGGGTGGAAGAATTTGGGCATCAGGTTGATGAAGGATCTTTGGGGCAGAGTTCAGCTGATAACTGGGCATCTGCATATGATGAGTAATTCTTCAACTTTTCCTGATAAACTTTCTCGATGTATATCTAGAGGCCACCACAGGTTAACTAGTTCTACCTCATGCTATTTTCAAGATCAAATATATTTTATAGGAGGGAGGACTATGAAACAATCAAACCTTTGGTTAACAACTATATATTATGTTCTTGAAGATCCTTTTTAGGACATATAATTTAACTAAGGGGTAAAACTGCAGTACATGCCAGCATGTGTTCAAATATACATATTCATGTCTATCTGTATTGACCTGACAATAAACCCTTAAAGTGCTGCATCACTGTTACATCCGTCAAGGTAGTAAACGGACATTTCTTAGAAGTTGCAACTTGCAGCCACAACTGTTGGGTGGTGGATTGGTGGGTTCTTTTCGTGCCTGAGGAAGGAAAACACTAAGGGAGCCACCTGAATCCCTTCAGTGGAAATGTGTTATACCAATTGCTTATCTGTAAAAAATGGACAAGACAAGCTCATTGGCTGACTCAACAGAATATTTGAGTGATACAGGAATCTTATGAACAATAGCTGAGTCAAATTCTGCTTTCTTCTTTTCTATTATATTGCTTTCAGTAATACCCTTTTTGGGTTCATTACAACCACTTGTTACTTTCTTTCTTTCACTTCTTGTTCTTATTTATTTATTAATATTTATTTTTTTAATGTTCTTGGATCCTCCTTGATTATAGTTTGGTACGATTCTCAGTATTTTTATTCATCACTTATGCTTTATATAACCTCTTATCTTTTACATGCTAGTATTATGATACTGGGGTAAGGATTTCGAGTGCTGGTTTTGAAAATCTGAAATTGGTATATGATCCCCTATTTGACATTTTGCTTGAGTTTAATATACTAATTTTCTCTTTCTTTCTTTCTTTCTTTCTTTTTTTTTTTTTTTTTTTTTTTTAAACTTCAATGAACAGGTACCTAAATGAGCAAACAGCTGCCAAACAACGGTCGGATGTTTCAAGAGGAGTTTATGTCTTCTCAGATATGAACCCTTATGTTGGTCATCCTCATCCCTTGAAAGAAGGGCAAGAGCTGTTCCGTAAAGGGCTTCTGAGTGAAGCTGTGCTTGCATTAGAGGCTGAAGTTTTAAAGAACCCTGACAATGCTGAAGGTTGGAGGTTGCTTGGAATAACACATGCAGAAAATGATGATGATCAACAGGTTGTTCTAATTTTTAGATTTTGAATTTTAGCTTAAATGTCTTTCATTTTTTGACATTGCTACGCAAATAAATTGGGAAGCAGTGGCCCTCCTAAACTACTTGCCTCAGGCTATTCTCTAACTTTTTTTCATTTGGATGTACCTTTTTCCATTGCATAACTGATGCTCTTTTGGTCTATAGGCCCTATAGAATGAATAATCTAAATTCAAAGTATTAAGAAACATCTAAAGATAAAATTATAAAGAACAAACTTTGCATTCAAATCGAGACATGACCAGTTAGGTGCTTCTGCTAGCTTCATCTGTCTATCCTTTGAAACTTAACTCTTCCTCTCTCTCTCTCTCTCTCTCTCTCTCTCTCTCTCTCTCTCTTTCCGGGTAGAAGAAAATTTATTCTTCTCTGTGCTTCTTTCAAAGTTCAAATACTTGAAGAATCTCTCTCTGAGGTGCTGTATCTATGCTTATAAAGAAGGAAAACTGACAGTTGAGGATCTTTCAGATCAGTAGCTAGCAGTAGATGATAAAAAACAGTAAATGTACTAATCATACTGAAGAAAATCCTTCTTTGTTTTTTTTTTTTCAATTTTTTCAAATCAGTAAAAGGAATTATATAGTAAAGAAAATGGGGCAAACCCCACTATGCAAAGTAAATGGCAGCACGACATAAGTATGGTAGTCATGAAACCTAAAAAACTCTGTATGTGAAAGGACTTTGAGATTGTTTGGTCATGTAAGATAGCACCAGTTAGAAGAAGCGAGGAGCAAGTTAAAGTCTCTAAAGGGTGAGAAGAACAAGGATGCGGATTAAGTTAATGAGAAAAGATTTGAATACAGTTTGCTTGAGGGAAGATAGTCTTGATAGAATTATAATGTAGGAACATGATTTCCACTGCCAATCCCATGTAGTAGGGATGAGGAACGATGATGATCATTTGAATCTCTGCAAACAATTAGAGGGTGTGAAAATTTTGTTTAGGGGGGCTTGTCATGTTATGATTTATGAGTACACCAATCATCTTTACGAAACTACTCATCTCTTTATGGATTATATCTGTAGGAAAAAACTCATGAATATATAGATGTTAGCTTACATATTTATATTTATATGAACTTTAGATAGAATAGATAATTTACTTTTAAGATATCTTTGGGCTTGAAAAATTGAGCTTGTCATAAGTTGCACTATCATGCAACTTTCATACGTGATTAATTTAGTGAATAGTATCATTACCAAGTACTGGTTGAGTTGCGAGTATTTGTGGGTGGATTTTGATAAGAAAATGTTATTGGAACCCTTTTTCTTCTACATGTTCAATGATAAAGAGAAAGAAAACTTCCGGTGGAAGTGGCTTCTGCTAGGTCTGGTTTTTGTGCATAGGCAGAATGTGTGGGCAATGATATCATCATTGTCATGAGTCATGACTTCGTGATCATTTAGTAGTCCCATGTTCTGCAAATGCCACGTGGTACAGTTACCCTTAGTGGAGCTATACTTTTTTTCCTTTTTATTTTTTATTTTAATGCAACCTTGGTGGAGCTATATAAGAATTGGCATGATGGTGATTTTGAGTCATTGGATTTTGAACAATCTCATCATGCGCTAGGTCTATGGTTAAAAAATTTAAGTTTCATGTTGGAAAATACTCATGTTCAATGGGGATGATTTGTTGTATTCTGGAAAGGGTTTTCCAGACATTTGTGGGATCATTGAGCGATAAAGAGTGTGCCACATGATAACTTTGGATTGTGCGCTCATTCAGTACGACTACCTTTATTCCTCCTGATTTGATTTCTGAACGAATGTGTGGAGATCTTTTCTAGTATAAACCAGAAGTAGTAATGTAGTATGTCAGTAACTTTGTGTTAGTAACTTAGTTCAAGTGTTGCCCTTTTATACCCATTTTAGTGAAACATATGCTCTTTTGCAGGCTATTGCATCCATGATGCGTGCACAGGAGGCTGATCCAACAAACCTAGAAGTGCTTCTTGCTCTTGGCGTGAGTCATACAAATGGTTAGTGACTTTTTGATGTATATTTCAAGTATAGAAACAGACCTAGGTACTTCTAAACTGATTTTCACTAATAGTACACTGATTTGATGGGCTTCTGTCCTTCAGAAACATCTTTTTGAATTTTTTTTTCGGAAGCTATAACATGGCCCATTTCTTCTTCTTCTTCTTCTTCTTCTTCTTCTTCTTCTTCTTCTTCTTCTTCTTCTTCTTCTTCTTCTTCTTCTTTTTATTTTATTTTTATTTTTTCCGACATGCTCCATTTAATTTGTCAATGGTGGGTAAGATTAAAATGTTATGCGTTGAATATATTATGATCGGTGATCAGAAAATCTACTTTTCTTCACAAAATTGCAGAGTTGGAGCAGGCAGCTGCATTGAAATATTTATATAGATGGCTTCAACATCATCCTAAGTATGGGAATCTTGCCTCTCCAGAGCAGTCTGATTCTCTCTATTATGCGGATGTAAGATTCCAGTTACCTGTGTATATATAGCTCTCTACTCAATTATCACTGTTCTGATTGAATAGGATTTCTTCAGGTTCTTAGTCTCAGGCTTTTCTGGATATTTGTAGTAAATGAAAGCAAGCATATTTGACCACTTTCTGAGAAGCAAGTTTAAATGCTTTTGGTTGATTTTGGAACTGAAAATGTTAAAAGTTACTTCGTGTTTCTGATTTGAAGGTTGCTAGGTTATTCAATGAAGCTGCTCATCTTTCACCTGATGATGCTGATGTGCACATAGTTCTTGGTGTTCTCTACAACTTATCTAGAGAGTATGACAAAGCTATAGGATCCTTTCAGACTGCATTGAAACTCAAACCACGTGATTATTCTCTTTGGAACAAACTTGGTGCAACACAGGCCAATAGTGTTCAGAGTGCAGATGCAATATTGGCTTATCAACAGGTAGTTAGACATATTTATTGAGGTGGACTACTTGTGAAGTATGGTTTAAGGTTTTGCAAATCTCAAATTGTTCTACCACAATAGTAGTGGCAAAGAGTCAATGGCAACCAACAACATCATCTGAGGCAGCATCTGTATCTAATCAGTCAGGCTCCTTGTATTAGTCTCTTCTTGGAAGCAATTTTTTGTTGTTTGTTTAGTTGTTTTCCCGAATTTATTTACTTGGAGTGATAGATTACTAGATTGAAGGGAAGCTTCCAGAAAAAAAAAATGCCAAGAATTTGGCCAAGGTGGAGTCTACCATCTTGATGTTGGTTGCCAAATATGGCTAGAAGATTTTAATTTTGGCAGCTGCATTAGGAGAGGGAAGGTTAGTGCTAAAATGGAGAGGGAAGGTTAGTGCTAAAATGTGCAATTGCCTTAGTGCTCCATTATGGCTAGAAGATTTTAATTTTTGCACTTCTTGATATGCAGTAACTTAATGACAAATTCAGCATTAGGAAGAACTTCTGCTTCAATTTGTTATGCATATGTTATCTTGGGCGGGACCTCCTACACTTACCCACTCATCTTAAGCTATCTTAGCAATGAAGCATGGACACTAGTCAAACTGCGTTTTATATGTTTCTGCTTCCTTCATCTTTCCTAAATTTTCAGGCACAAATTTGTTTGAGACATCTGTATGTGTTTCTTTCTGTGTTCCCAGGCTCTTGATTTGAAGCCCAATTATGTTCGTGCATGGGCAAATATGGGCATCAGTTTTGCCAACCAGGTTTGTTCCCTCGCAGTTTTCTGTTATTTTGTTGGCATCCACTAGTTAAAGATATAAAATTACTGTTTCTGGGTGTTTTTGGAAGCTGGATGGTGTAGTTGCTAATATTTAGGAGATAAAACAAAGTCAATGTGCTGGGTGATAAATTAGAGCAGATAGAATAAAACCCCATAAAGAAACAAAGTTTTGGGTTCCTTTCAGCTATAAAGAGGAAGAGGGCTGGCGTGCCATACCAAATTGATGAAAATCAAATTCCTATTATAAACAAGAAATGAGGAAACCCAACTGTTGTAAAAAATCCAGAGGTTATTTGTATTCCTCGGAAACCCCCGCCCACATCACCATTCAATATTTCTTGGCCCACGATTGGCCAAACCACCTGGGGACGATAATATCCTACTCTTTCACAAGGGTCCACCAATTGATGCCCAATAGGTCTCCAGTGCTACATCTTTCTTGTAACTAACTGAGCGAATACTTTCTACATTCAGGTGGGATCCCCCATTTTATGGAAGGAAGGTAGAAATATTTTTATAATCTCACCTTCCTTTAGACGAATAATTAGTATGACTGGCCGACACAGGTACAGTTGTGCAGTTATGCCTTGTTGGACCTCTATAATGGTAGAATCCCTGCCTAAAGTCCTTCTATTTGTTTAGATGGTGAGTGTACCTTTTCTTAACAAAATACCTCAAGTGTTTGACAATGTGTCTGATGCCTGTTGCACCATGAGTTTCTTTCTGTTGTTAATATTCTCTTGTGGAAGTTCATGCTCCCTTTTTCGCAAAGCCTGCCCATTATCGCCTAGTGTATCAGAATGTTGAACTAACTGACATGTAAAACATGCACATTGCGTGCAGGGTCTGTACGAGGAATCTATTCGTTACTATGTACGAGCACTTGCAATGAATCCCAAGGCAGATAATGCCTGGCAATATTTGAGAATTTCCCTCAGGTATGTTGGTGGAACTTTTTTTTTTTTTTTGAAGTGTAATGCAGGAGTGTCATATACATGAAAAGTATCATTACTGACCGACTGATTTCTGCCCAACCTATTTGCAGCTGTGCTTCACGAAATGACATGCTTGAAGCTTGCGACTCGAGGAATCTCGATGTTCTCCAGAAAGAATTTCCTCTTTGAAATTTTATTTGCTTGGTTTCAGGCAGCGGTTAATTAAAATTGGGGATGGGGGTGGGTTTGGTTGGTTGAGATGACCCAACAGCAGTGTATTTGAGTGAGATGCACTTGGGCCTCTGTGGTTTTGTGCTGATACGTAATTGGAATTGCAAAGGTAGCCTGTTTCACTGACTCCTTCGTAGCACGAGCCACGGGTATATAATTGTTGTATTTGGGTTTGAAGAAATAATAATATGATTCTGCTTCAAATCCATCATGCCCAGACGCCCAGTTCCCAGACGAGAAAAAAAAAATAAAAAAGTAAACAAGGGATTCATCGCAGACATGGTGGGGAAGTCAAAATCTTGCTGAAGCAGGGGAAAAAAAAACCATGATAAGAATAATGCTGAGGCAGGAGCATCTTAGTAGTAGTAACATGTATGAACCCTCGCGTCTCTGAAAAAATGTAAATAAAATTCGACAACATTCATAAGCATGCCTTCTTTTCTGTTGCATTAAACCCAATATGCCTCAATTAAACCCCAATTATGTGGGGTCCACATAGAGGTGATGAGTTGATTTCCCGTGATGATGTTCTCTGCACCATGTAGATTATCGTATCCGAAACAGCAGTGCTAGGGTTATAGAAAAAGCTACAGAATTTAGTACAGAAGGCATTACGAGAGTATGTGAAACATATTGACCGTAGGATTAGCCGTTCTAAAACTTATAAATTTATAATCAATCAAATGTTGAAAAGATTTTGATGGACTGATTTGGGAGGTTTAAAAATTTTAAACCATAGTAACCAAAAATGCCCAAACATGCTGGTGCTCCCGCTCCAAAACCGCGTATTCGCGTTTTGGGAGCGGGAGCGCCTTCGATCCGCGGTTCGAGTATTGTCGGAGCGCGGTTCGAGAATTGTCGGAGCGCGGTTCGTGAATTTTCGGAGCGCTGTTCCATTTTTCGGAGCGCCTAATCAACAAAATATTTTCAAATGTCTATTTTTTTTTTTGTTAAGTTTGTCCAAATGGACTAATTTTTTTACATGTATATTATTTATACTATTTGGATCATATTTTAAAAAAATCAGCTCAATCGGAGACTCATATCACTACAAACACTTAATTTAGACTTTATAGTGTGAATGAACGGTTGGCATTTAAAGTGATTTGTTTGGTGGGTTAGATATCTCTGATTGAGCTGATTTTTTGTGGACATCTTATAAATAATGATAATATTATATCTAAAAAAAATCAGCTGATTTGAAGACGTCTAACTTATAAAAAAACTTGTTCAAAAATAACCTTATTAAGTGCCCTTAAAACACACGTTATATGGTTGTGTTTCTCACTTACTTTTTGGTCAGTAAAAATTAATTTTTTCCATAATAAAATATAATTAATATGAGAAACAATAAATTTTAGTTATTATATATATAGTATACTTTAAATAGCATTAATATAGTTAACAAATAAGAAATATAGAAAATAATAATTTTTTAAAAATAGAATATTATTACAAAAAATACTTAATAAAATTTAAAAATTGTTTTACTAACTATTCAATGATTTTGTTAATAAAAATTTATTTAATAATCTAGTTAATCATAATCTAGTCAATGGTAGTCAATTAAAACTTCAACTACGTGTGAGTAAGTTAGGCGCTCCGAAGGCGCTCCGAGCCTTAGGCATTTTTAAATTTGGCGCTTCGATGCTCCCGCTCCCGCTCCGCGCTCTGGTTACTTAGTTTTAAACCTCCATCGGTGCAGAGAACATCCGCATGGGGAATTAGCTCACTTGGAGATTATGCAAGGGATGATTTTTTTTATTTTTATGAAATTGATCTCCTCACAATGTAGCTTGTCCTCACAAAGAATGAGGCTGATATTGACATCTAAAACTGGGATAAAGGCACTTGAGTTATAAGGGGTGTTATATTTGGATAAAGGATACGAGTTATCCTTAGTTGGTCAAAATCCATTGACTAGATCCCCAACTTAACTAAAAAATATCCAAAACTTTCTTTACATGGTTTGATCTTAACATCTGTAACATTTTCTAGGATTTCTAGAGAGAGAACTAGTTGAGAGGAAATAGGATCATTTTTTTGACAATTTTTTCAAATTTTTTCATGTTTTCAATCGAACGAAACATGTTCACTCTGTAAGGTATGAACAATTCAACAATGGTCGCTTACAAGGGTGTGAACAAGAGAGAAATGTTCGCTTAGGACTGAACATTTTTTTTTTAAAAAAAATTTCAACTATTGATGTTCAAACTTGAGGGTTCGAACATTTTAGAAATGTTCGAGCTCTAAAGTGTGAACATTAATAGTTGGAATTTTTAACAGTTTGATTCAACAAGTGAAATTTGTCAACTGTTGATGTTCACATTGTGAGCATTATGAAATGTTCACACCCTCAATTGTGAACATCAACAAATATTTTTTTTTCAAAAATAAATGTTCACATTATTCTGAGCGAACATTTCTTTCTTGTACACACCATTGTAAGCGAACATTGTTGAATTGTTCACACCTTATAGAGATAACATGCCGCGATTACGAGTTTTTTTCTTCTTTTGAACGAAAACTTGAAAAAACTTGAAATAAAAGTCAAATATTGATCATAGTACCTAAAAATGATTTGCTCGAGCTTTCTTTGGTAGTGTTAGTGGAACCAATAACCTCTCCAAAAGGTAATCATTTGTTTAATAAGCTTGACCAAATTTGATAGCCCATATCTATTTCTTATTTTTAAAAGTCAACTTAAAAGACCAAATTTGACCATGTTTGACAGTTGCCTTTATCCTTTTTTAGATGTCAATAGCAGCCTCCACAAAGAATCATATTGTTTTAAAAAATGTAACTCTATTTGAAGTTGGTTCAAATTTTAGAACGACATATTTTTCATAAGGATGACCGATAAAAATATCCCTTGAACCATCCCCACGGGGGCCTCACAAGCTAGTGCAACAAAGTGTAAGAATAAGTGATGTGTTGCTTGATAACAATAAGTGGGGTGAGTTGTCCCAAGATTAGGGCAGCACATGGTTCAGTTTTAACCCTGGTTCAAACTGTTCCAAACCAAATAAAATACCGAAAAACTGCAATATCAAAAAATTAAAATCCGAAAAAACTCAAAAACTGAGAAAACCGACACATGCCGAAACAGAATCGAAAACACCAAACCAAAATAAATAAAAAACCGAGAAACATATATATAGTTAAGCACACACATTAATAAATAGGCAAGTTAATATTATTTCAAATAAATAATTCATTGATAAATATTACATGTTGTTAGTTATAAAACTAAAATTACTAATAGATTGTTAAATATTTTTTTAAAATAAAATAATTGGTGATCATGAGTATGTATGCTAATATTACTGTGAGAAACTCATCACCATATAGATTGTCCTCATAAAAAATCATTTCGTAAATTTATAACCCCATCAAAAGCTAATATTTAATGAATGATTAAAATAGCGGATGGCCTATCATGTCCTAAATTTATAAGTAGTTCCAACTAATATTCAGTTAATGACATATTTTAATTTTTTAAGGTTCCGTGAACTTTATTTTTTAAAAATGTATGTGCACTATTTATATCATGTTTTAGTTTTAATTTTAAATGAAACAATTGATTATTATCATATTTAAGTTTAATTGAATATTGTTTAGAACGATTTGTACTTGAAAAAAATTAAAATTTACAAAAAAAAAATATGAAAAAAACTGGTGTGGTTTTGGTTTTCACAAAGAAAAATCTGCTATGGTTTGGTGTGATTTTGGTCTTCTCAAAAAATTAATAGTTTGACTCTGGGTTTGCTAAACCCAACTAAATCGAACCGTGTGTATCCCAAACCAAGATCAAAGATGGTGTGCAAGTTTACGTGAGTTACAAAATCACCAATAAAATTTACAAATAGACTGCTACCATCATTTTCTATATATCCACAAAGTTCATTAATTTAAATAAATAATTAAAAATGAGTTGACTTATTGGTATTAAATTCTTAGCTCTTCGCTAGGCGCCAAGCCTGGCCCCTCCCTGCTAATTGTGTATATTCCCACGGAAAGAAAAAAGTTCCCTTATTCTTCTCTCTCTCTCTCTCTCTCTCTCTCTCTCTCTCCAAATCATTTGGTTTGGATTCTCTCTATAAATCATTTGGCCGGGATGCTGCTGCTGCTGCTGCTGCAGCTGATGCTGGGTTGGATAAAATCCATATTATTATGTATGTATCTCTATATATTTCTGATTCGGGATCGAGCTAGCTAGCTCATGTTAGGTGATGATATATATATGGTACGATCTACCATGTGCATGCCCACCAAAATTAATGAAATAATAAATATTATCTAGCACAGCTCCCTGCTGCTGCAGGCATGCAGCAGCTAGCGCTGATCTCTTTAACCTGCTTTACTTCTCCCGCACGTCCCCGCCTATATATATCCCCACCTAACCTGCTGTGCTGCTTAATTGACGTCAAAATTCATCAGACAGACATCCGGCCCCTTAATTAATTAATTCCCCACCACGCATATCCCTCCTCGCTCGCTCGATCGTCCCTTTCACTCTACCTCAAGTCAAACTGGGTTGCATTTCCTCTAAGTGCTCCCATATCAGCACTCCACAAGATCCTCGTATGCTCTCTCTCTCTCTCTCTCTCTCTCTCTCTATCTCTAGATCTCCATCTGATCATCTGTTTACCCACAGATACAAATACAATGCATATATGCCACTCCTCTATCCTTACGGAAAGTTAATCAGTAGCAGCTAGCTAGCATTCTCTCTGCGCGCGCCCGCCCTTATTATTAATTTGAACAGTATATATGTAGTAGCTCGATCGATCGATATTAATGTATGATGGCCTTGCGGATCCTATATATATATGCATGCATGCATGCATGCCTGCCTGCCTCAGAAATTAAGCCATATATATTTCACGCTTCCCCTCCTATCCATCCGTCTTCAATTAATATCTTGATTAATTCATCACTTATTTCTTTAATTTGTAATCTTCATTTTTTACGGATAAAGAAATAAAGAGCAAAAGTGAGAGAGTACTCTCTATGTATATATTTTTCGTTTGATTCTTGTACGTATATATATATATATAATATTTTATTAGGATACTATTGCAACATATTTTTTATGGGGCCTACGTGAAGATGCTCTTCATCATGTAGATCATTATATTCGAAAATCATCCCCTTCTAAAAGTTCTAACCCCATCAAAAGTTATATATATATAACATTAATACTCTTCTAATAATAATGTCTAGCTAGCTAGTTATTGCATGGGGATACATTGATATACCTAGCTTTATATTGTATTAATTATATGAACAATGAGAAAGAGAATCAACTTTTAATAGGGCTAGAAGTTTTAGAATGTACTGATTTTTTGTAAAGGATGATCTACATGATGAGGAAAACATTATCACAAAAAAATCAGCCCTTAGATCAACAATATGTGGGCCCCCACAACAAGCTGTACATATAAGCCTGTAAGCTGATCCACATGCATATATATATATATATATGTTTGTGAGTTTTTGACAACTAAGGTCGATCAGGATTAGCTTAGGTCGACTCGGATTAGGCTGGGTTTCCTATTTCATGGATCCCTCTTGTAAATCTATAAATAGGGAGGTCCTAGGTCGTCCCAAAGTGTGTTAAAAGAGACTAGAGAGGCCAATGTGAAGGTGTTGGAGTTCCTAAAGTTCAAAGAGAGGTAAACTTAGGGGTTTGAGGGTTTCTTCATGGGGGTTTCTGAGGATCTAGAGTTTGGGGGTTTCTTCATGGAGGTTGGGGCTCCTGCACTAACCTAAATTTTTAGTGTTCTCCATGTGTTCTCTTCTCTATTTTTATGGACAACCATAGAAATGGACTTTCAAGGTTCAAGGAAGATGTGAGTGTTTTGATAAAATAAAATAAAATAAAGGAAGATGTGAGTGTCCTATTGAGAATGATTTAGAGAGCCTAATGGATTCTCGTTGGTGTTTTCTGGTAAGTCTTGTGAGATCCTTTAAGTATGTTTATTCTAGTTGGTTGTGTAAAAAACATTGTAATATGTTCTTGATAATAGTGTAAGTTTCTACGGTGCGCCGTTTTGGCCATGGATGTATATCCTCTGTGGGTGAACATATTTTTTGTGTTGTGGTTAATGCTTGTATTTATCTTCGTCGTTATATTTTCTTATTAATTCATCAATATTAAGTGATGAAATTTCTAACACATCACCCACAGACGTAGGCAATGTTTGGATACGTGTTTATGCCCTTCTTAGTGAGCCATACACGTAAACCTTATGTTTTCTTATGTGATTGCACGCTTGTTGGTTCTCTTAAATATATATATATATACATCTTCTTCATTGATTTAATCCTAGCTGAGGAAATCCCAACAATTGGATACGTGTTTATGCCCTTCTTATACGTATGAATAATACACCTTAATATATATGTGCATGATCGATTCTGCTAGGTGATGCCTCCTCCAACTGTTGCACCATTTCAATGAACGACAATACACCAGGATGGGCATGTACGATTACATGAGACTTTTCGGTTGTGGGGCTGTCTATGCTCTTTCAGTAATTAATACTATTGGATGCATGCCACTAGTTGTTATATATATCTTCTTTATTTCAATCAGTTATTGTTGATGAAACTCTATGTGCGCCTAGCTACTATATATGCAAGTCACCAGTTGCAGATGACTTGTTTAAGGTCCACATTAGATTCAAAGGCTGATTTTTTGTATTTATGTTCTCATCTTCATGTAGATCATTTTCACAAAAAAAATTAGCCTATTTTAAAACTTTTAACCCCATCAAAAATTGATTAGAAGTTTTTAAAAAAAAAACAACGGTCAATAATCAACGATGAAGACTTCCAATCAACTTTTGATGGGATTGGAAGTTTTAGAATGAACTAATTTTTGTAAAGATGATCTACAATGTGATCGAGGAGAACATACTCAAAGAAAATAAATCCTTGGATTATATCTATGTGGGTCCCTAAACACTTTTTTAAGGATGTCCTAATAACAGCGGCCTTCATTGACATGTTATGCATATATGCAAATGTTTGCAGTGGAACAAAATGCATGGGATTTTACAGAAAGAAAGAAAAAGATTTTGTTAAAGAGAGCGGTTCCATTGACATCGTTATATTGCCATCATCGTGATATTTTTGGGTTACAATAGTCTGTGGGACCACATGAAGATGAACGAAAGGGTTTTTTTTAGAATGATCTACATAGTGAGAAGAACATACTCACCAAAAATCAGCTTATCCTAAAACTTGAATTATAATTTATTTTTAAAATCAACAATGATTGAATTATAATTTATTTTTACCATTAAGTTACATCAATAGATAATTGGGTTACAAGTTTTATAATTAGCTGACTATTGGAAAGAATGATCTATATAATGAGGAGATCATCCTTACAAAAAAGGACCTTAATTGGGCTACTCTGATACCATATTAAATTTGTGGGCATCCAACTCAAAACTAATTGACAATAAGTGGAGTGGCCCAAGATTATTATATATTGAGTTGTAAGGCTTTTATATCACATGTGAAACTATTCTCAATAGGTACATTTTCATGTGGGCCCTACATGCCATGGTAACGGGGATGGCAATATGATGTCTCCGGAACAACTCTCTTTGTTAAAAACAAAAGAAAAGAGAAGAAATTTACTTAAGTTGGCGGTGGAGTAGTGGTCCAGCCATGTTCCACTGTGGGGGACGACCAGGTACGTAGGTCTCATCACCTCGATCTTACCCTTTGAGTACACCCCAAATTAATCATGTACTTAATGTCGGGCTCACAAAAAGATGATTAAAAGGCTGATTTGATAACCTCGTGGAATGTCTGAGCTTTTTAGAATACCCGATTAATTCTCGAGATAGGGTAAACATCCAAATGCACCCTACCGAATAAGATTTTATTGGTGGAGTGAGTCAAGAGAGAGTTGAATTCATGACTTCCAAATTATAGGTAAGATCTTTAGTTCTTTACCATTTAGTCAACCCCTTATATCTATGTGGGCCCCACATCCAGGGCAACCCTAAACCTCCTCTAAAAATCTCGCAAAATAAATCTCGAATGGCTCGACCTACAGCACTTTAATTAATATTCCACTCTCTTATATATATACTATATACTATATAGTGTTGTTAGGGATAGATAGATGAATCGACGTGCGTTACAAGAAAAGAAAGAAAACACTCCTCCTTCTCTCCTCAAGTTAGCTTTTCGTGTTTCAATATCTATCAACCATCTCTTGTCCATGTCAGCAGCAGCAGGTAGAAAAACAAGTACTTCATTATTATGATGGGATGGATATGTATTTTTCATTCGTGTTTTATATATATGTAAATGTAATTACAGTCATTGATGCATGAGCGGGGCCAGGTTGAGAATATGATGTAGCAGTACTAGTCTTGCTATTATTGCGTGCATCTTTTACCTGAGATCTATCTTCTATATGATCCATGTACATGCTTATATACACATGTTTATGTGGGGGCGCATGAAGTTGATGTTCTATTCACTAAAACTCAATCTATTCTAATACTTTTAGTCCCATTAAATATTAGTTTAAAATTTATAATATTTATAGACAGTTTATAAATATTGTTAATTTAAAATAAATTGATTTTGGAAGAGGATGTTCTCATCATGTACATCATCAATCTTCATGAAAAATCAGCTTTTACATATACTTTATGTAGGCCCCACAGTAAATAACGAGTATGCATCCAACTAGTGTGTCACGTTTATATTTGTGACAAAAAATTATAGTCACAGTTATCACCGTGAGAAAATGGCTGTTTTGGTGTAGTGTAAACCTACCTAGCTAAGAGCATGTAAATATAACATATATACGGATCCATTTATATATAATACATATATACCTCCTTAATTTGAACTATAGTAGCTGGAATTAACGCTTAATTTTATTCATAAAATATATAAAAAAAGAAGAGAGATATTGCAACATACTTTTGTGAGGGCCCACATGAAGATGATTTAAGATCTGATTTTTTGTGAAGATGTTCTTCTTACCATTAAGATCATTATATCAAAAAATTAGTTGATTTGGCTATTCCAAAAGTTCTACCCCAATCAAAAGTATAAGAAAAAATTAATCAACGGTCTTAAAAAAAATTAAATTTGCCAATTTTCGATCATGGTTTAATTTTTTGATATAATGATCTTAATGATGATGAGATCATCTACACAAAAAATCAGACCTTAAATCATCTCCACATGGACCTACAAAAAGTATGTGGTAATAGTATTGCAATAAAGTATGTTGCAATATCCCTCCTCATAAAAAAAAAATGTTCAATGTATGTTGTTGTTGTTGGAGAGAGATTAAATAAGCTAGCTAACGCTTTTTCAAAAAAAATTAAAGAAAGAAAAAAGAGTCTAAATAAGGCATGATCGATCATTAATTGCTAGCTAATTAATTGATCATGAATGGTATTATAATTAATTAATTAAAGAATCATGCAAATTACCTAAAAAATATATATATGAGGAATCATGCATTCTTGCGGTAATATAGATCGATCAGCTGAAACTAACAATGCACCCGAGTGATGATGACAATTAATGATCGAGAAAGGTGCGTACGTTATTTCTACTATACATATATTTCCTCCTTTAGCTAGCTAGATTCTTCATCTTCTTCAGAGGTGTCTGGCGTGCGGGAAATTAATTAGGTTGTGCATGGGCGGTAGATCAACTCTCTCTCTCTCTCTCTCTCTGTCTCTCTCTCTCTCTCATTCTCATCGAATATCATCGATCAGTTTCTAATTAATTGACAACTTTCATGGTTTTGTTGAGGGGACAAAAGGCAGAAATTAGGGTGGGAGAGTATAGTAAATGGGCGGCAGTGTCAAAGACAGCTATCAATTAAGTATATTCTGGTTTGTGCATGGTTCAGAAAACAAGAACCCTCATGCGCGCATCTCTTCTCTATTCTCTTCTCTTCCCTTCTTGGACACCACAATTAGTAGAGGTTAAGGCAGACAAAAGGGAATTTACCAACCATCAAGTCCACAAAAACAAAAAAATTTAAAATTAATAAAATAAAGGAGACAATTAATTAATTAATTAGGGGAACTTTTCCTTCTTTTTTTTTTTTCCCTCAAAACAAAGGTGCCTTTTTTGCAAATTGCAGTAGAGACGAAGGCCATTTGTGCTTAATTACAATATATTATACATTATTTGTATGGGGACCAACTGACTAATTAAGACAAAGCAGAGACAAGAAGGCCATTGTGTTTATTAATTAATATTGTTTTAATTATAAATATATATATATATATAAAACTAATCAACTAATCAAGTTGTAGTTTCATGATTAATTTATATATATATATATATCATAAACAAATTAAAACATATATAAGAGAAGATGAGGAAAGAGAAAAGAGTACTAGCTAGTAATGCAAGTGAAGCATGCACACCCGCCATTAACATATTTATTTTGTATATATAAACAACAGAAGGCATTAGAGAGTGTAAAGAAAAGTACTGAAATTAATTAGTTAAAATACAGAGACCACCCGCTGGAAAGGAGCTGATAATAGTTTAAGTAATTAATACTTGTAATGGATTTATGTGTAGAAGTTGCAGCATGCAGGAAGAGGAATATATATTAATGACGATTTGTTGAAGCACTATACAGGTGCTCATGCCTTTAGAGAGCAGCTGAAAGACATATATATATATATAAAGAGAGAGAGAATTACAAATTAAAGAGAGAAAATTAATGGAAGCTAGGAATAAAATTAACGGTGCAACTTAAAATTAATCCAAACCAACTAATTATTAAGTACCATTAATTCAGTAGTAGTATTACTTTGTAGCTTAATTAGCTCCATAGGGGTGCCCCTGATCTCGATCTGTCGTCATGTCATATATGGGCTTACTTAATATTAATTAATTAAGGTATATTATACAATAATTAATTAATATTGTTGGTGATGATGGTGGGGGTTCTAGCTAGCTAGCTAGCTAGCTAGCTACTGTTAATTACTTTTCAAATTAAGTGATCATCTAATGATCAATATCGATCAGGAAAACATTATAATTAATTAATTTGCATAATATATGCTAGCTATATATAACCACATAAAAAGAAAGAAAGAAAGAAATTAAGAAAGAAGATAGAAGATGATGGAATATTATCTATCTTGTATTTGTATGGTTTAATTAGGCATTTGCCAATTAATTAAGATGCATGATTAATTGAAAGACACTAGATAGCCATATATTAGCAAGCTATATATGAATTAAGATGAGTAGCAGTACGCACGCACGCTAGCTAGCTAGCTAGATATCATATATATCATGCATGATCGATCCCAGTCCCACCCCATATACATTAATAAGTTTAATTAATTAATTAGCTAATCAATATATATATATAGCAGCTAGTAGTACTTAAATTAATTAATTACTACTATTACTACTACTACTAGCTAATTAATTAACTAGCTTGCTAGAACCACGAAGAGACTGTGAAGAGTGATTGGTTCTGCCAACCTAGAAAGAATGTGTCATTGAGAATTTGAAGCTGATACCCTTCCGAGGGATAGTGGAGCCTGAGTAGGAGTTTGGCCTGCGACAAGGCGAAAGGGCTCAGCGGAACGTTCCTAAAGCCTGAACTAGTCAACTTCTCCGCCCAACTCTCCAACTTCTCGTGTCGTTCTCTCCTCTCCTCTCCCTCCGCTGAAACGATGTCCACGATCTCCCTCCCAAACCAGACCTGCTCCACCGAGAGCCTCTCTCGGCTATTAGGTGGCAGTGTCCCTTCAAGGGAGTCGAACAAGGCTGTGTAATGGTCCAAAGCCTCCACGAACCTCTGCAAGAAATTTGGGTGATTGTTGTTAGCTTCTCTCTCCGCCACCGTCACCACCTTGGGATTCATGGCCTTAATGGTACGGAGGAAGAGACGTAGGTCTTCATCCCTGCTGCTAGATGATGATGTTGATGATGAGTACTGCTTGTTGCTGGAGCCGACGTCGTCATCCCTTAGGATCCTGTGCAGATAAAGCACACAATTCACGGCCAGAGTCTCGTCAGGAAGAAGGGCAACGGCTGAGGGAAGGTGGAGAGCCAGGTTAGAAGGATCGTTGAGGAGGAGGAGGAGGGGATGGAATTGGAATCTAAGGCCCAGAGACTCGGCGAATTTCTGAAGACGTTCGCCGGTTCTACAAAGGGTGTCCAGATCCTGGCCTGCTCCTGTGATTCTGATCATGGGTGGGTTTGATGGGTCTGAACGCTCAGCGATGGCCTGCATCAGGGGGGGCCATTGCACCCCTAGCATGGTGTCGAAGTCGAGGATGTGGATTGACTGTTGGCCTTCAATGGCTTCTAAGATGGCTTGGTTTGCCGTGAGATGGCTGAACCTTATGAAAGGGGTGATTTGGTTGAGGGAGAGATACGATGATTGAAGAGCCTCGAGCTCGGAGGGACCACCAGCAGCAGCACCACCACCACTAGCAGGACTGATTATGATGGTAGCATCAGGATGATGATGAGCAGCAAAAGGAATCATGGCATTTCCGGATGCAGCAGCAGCAGAAGAAGAAGTAGTGACGAAGTTATTTCTGTAGTGGCGATTGATCCTCAAGGAGAGAGCTCTGGAAAATTGATGAACCAACCTATCTGTGGAGTCTCCATAAGGGGAAGACGTGGTGGAGAGGAGAGAGACGAGGCGGTGGGCCGCAGAGAAATCGGCCTGAGAAACGAGCTCTGCGCAGCTGATCAATAATTGGCGCATGTGGGTCACCGGGGTTGATGGGAACTGGCGGCCGGGTGGGAGGGCTGGGTTGTTCTGGTAAGAGTGGTTGTGGTCTGTTGAGTCGTCTTCTTCTTGATCGTGAGAACCAGTAGTACTGAGTGACGAGCTAAGCATCTCGCTGATCAGTTAAGTAGTTGTTGTTGTATTCGTAAAAGCAGTATATTTGCCGGGAGAATATGGCTGATTGAGAAACCCGCCCTGGATGATGCTGATGAGATCAAATAGAAAAAGATGAGGAGTAATAAGAGATCTGAAGAAGAAGAAGAAGAGGTTAATTGAGGTGCAGTAGTACTGAAAATGAAAATGAAAAGGAAAAGCCAGAAACATGGGGATGAGGAAGAGGAGGGGATCAGATTGGGAGGTTTGCAGCAGCATTCCTTTACTTTAATAGAACATCTGAGAATGCAGTAGTTTACTTGACAGGACATCATCTGCCAAAAACCGGATTGATAGTAGTAGTAGTAGTAAGTAGGGGGTGGGGAGTGTGGCAGCAGATTTATTATGGATGTCTCTGTATGTATTCTTGCCCCATTATTCACATCTCTCTCTCTCTCTCTCTCTCTCAAATTAACTCATCCCCTTTCTCTCTCTCTATCTCTCTCTCCACACCCCAGATCTCTCTCTCAAGTTTGACAGCTATTAAAGGGTTTTATACTTTCTTTTGTCTTTTCTATCCTTCCCTTTCGGAATTCCGATTTCTGATTGTTTCTTCAATTTTTAATTATTAGGTAAGATGTTTTTTAAAGGTTTTCACTTCTCACAGAAAAGAGCATCCATCTCAAAGTTCCTTGACAAATTTAGGGTTGTGGACTTAGTCCTTAATATAAGAGTGGTGTCCATCCGCATGGAGAATAGAAAGAGAAAAAAAAAGAAAAAATCAAACATGATAAAGGAACCTGTTGGTTGTGAACCCCGCTTCTCGGTAAACCCAAGGATTATTTTTACAGTTTAAACGATCAAGGGTGTTTTTTTTCTCCACCAAATTGGATCTTTTTCTTTTTTAAAAATCGCAGGAATTCCCCTCCAAGTAGTTTTAAATCATTATTTTTTATGGGTAAATGGGTCAATTGCATGCCCAGAGTAAATTTAAATGGATTTTGTTAACATGTGCCCTTAG
This sequence comes from Macleaya cordata, assembly GCA_002174775.1. Classification (NCBI taxonomy): domain Eukaryota; kingdom Viridiplantae; phylum Streptophyta; class Magnoliopsida; order Ranunculales; family Papaveraceae; genus Macleaya; species Macleaya cordata. The sequence goes on from MVGT01001206.1 coordinate 37,236, forward strand.
CACATGATAAGCTTTTAGGTTTTGTGTTTTGTTTAGTTTCTTAGGTTTGTCCAAATTTTTGGATATGTTACTATTTGGATTATATCTAAAAAAATCAGCTCAATACTAGACCTCTAGCACCCTCTAACACCACGAACACTTACTTTAGACTTTAATAGTGTAAATGAACGGCTTACATTTAAAGTGATTTGTTTGGAGGGTTAGATATTTCTGATTGAGCTGATTTTTTATAGATATGTTATAAATAATGATAATATTATGTGTACAGAAATTCAGCTGATTTGAAGACCTCTAACTTGTAAAAAAATTCATTGAAAAACAACCTTTACAGGACCCAATTTACATAGCATATATGTGATGAATGAGCGACATAAACTACGACCAACATATATACCAAAATTGTCTCTATGGACGAAGATTAGTCACCACTATAGACAAAAAGAAGATCGCCCCCATTGACGAAAAGAAGTCACCCTATTGGCAAAAAGAAACCACCGAATATGTACCTACACACACAAACACACACACATATATATATATATATATCAAAGAGGGAGGATATATAGCCCCCCTTATACAGCCTAATCTTAGCCTCTCAATCCTGGCCATTGTTTCATATTGTTTGGACAGTGAATGTATGTAACGCCCCAATTCGAAACTCAAAGTCTCTAAGAAATTGAATCGCATCTCGAGGCGTTAGGCTTACTACACAAGGTGACTAATTAGTACTAAACAAACCTAAACAAGGTTTACGAACCTAAATCAAAGTTAAACTAATCTAGTTCGGGAAAACTTCATCATCTTAAAATATGACTAGGGCGAACAAAAAATTCGCCAGAGTTTTCCCTATAATTTCAGGGTTCTCAACCTGTCATAAACCTGTAGAAGAGATGATTTATCCACAAATAATATTTCTAAATCATTCCAATCATCCATGATAGTCATATCATCTCATCAAGACTAGTCTACCTTACTTCATCAAAATAATAATACCTAGTCATCCACTAGGCTGGATTCAAACCACAATTCTAAAATGATGCCTCACTTAATAATATATATAGATAACTTGAGTTAAGTGATATAATATACATAAGTGTGTTTGTCTTATATACATATCTTAAGAAAATATATACAAAGCAAGTAAGATAACATGTACCTCAAAAAGGCTAAATACAACACCTCAAGTGTAAGAAAGCTATCGTTGACGTACTCCCTATATCAATCTCCTCAAAGGGTATAGATATAGTCCGA